>JH720300.1:1733313-1809501 GCA_000231825.2 Tetrahymena elliotti 4EA
ATTTTTTAATTAAGAAAAAAATATTTTAATCAAAATTAATTTAATAATTCTAAACATTGATGGAATTTATAATTTTTTTAGAATGTAAACTTATTCAATTAGATAAAAAGAAATTAAATGAAAAAGGTATTTGAAAAAGAGAAATATAAATTGAATTCAAAGATGTAATTATTTTTAATTTAAAACAGTACAATTTCTATAGATTTTGATGAATTTGCAAAGAAAAGAATAATTATGAAAGAAAGTAATATGGATAAATTTTGTATTTTTTGAATAATATTTTTAAAACTATAATAAATAAAAGAAATGCAGATTTTCATCAATATATTTTATTAAATTTTAGAAACAAAGTAGTCAATAGTTTTGTGTGTAAGTGGTAAATTTTGTTGTTATTGTTGGTTGATTATAATTATTAAAAATACTTTTATCTTCTTTTCAATTCTATCTAGCAAGAAGAAGAAAAAGTTTTTGAGCAACTTATTTTACTCAGCTTAATATCAGTTAAATTCATTTATTGGTTATATATTGAACAAAATATTTTAAGTAGCTTTTATACTATAATTAGAGTTGGATGATATTTTAAATTTTAAAAATTTATATTACAAGAGGTGTTTAAAAATATTTTTGCTTCTCCCTAATTTTAATTAACACTAAATAAAAGCTAGCTATTTTGAAATTATTTATTACATATTATTAATATATTTAGCTGCTATCTTTATGATCAAGTTTTTTGGTCAACTCTCGTAGGCATTCTTATATAAACTCTTTATGTTATTAAATTTTTCTGGATCAGCCATTGCTAGACCCATTACATGACGATATATTATATGAGATTTTGAATTTTTTATTTTATTTGATGAAAATATGTAAGATATAGCTTCTTTCTATAAGAATTAATGAGAAGCTATACGCATAAATTTGCTAATGCTACGTGTCCTATCATTTGTTTCATCTTGCCAAATTTTACGAACGTCTTTAATAGCATTCATATTTTTCTTGAAATTTTTGGCTTCTTTTTTGATGTCATCATATTCTAAATTTGCATCAATTTGTTTTAATATCTTTTTCATTTCATCTATTCTGTCTTTATCTATTATATATCTCAAGAATGCCTTTGCGTAATTTTTAGGTATATTTTTAGTTTCATTTTTAGGTCTTTTTGGTTTTCCACCATTGTTAGCCTCTTATTCTCTTATACCATCGCTATTTATATTATCATCATCTTCTTCTTCATTGTCTCTGCTTTCTTCATCAAGGTTATTATTTGTGACTAAGCGGTTTTGCTATTACTGCTGTTACTAAGCTTTCAATTATTATTGCTTAATCAATTACTTTTACTATAAAAATTATTATTATTAGTGTTGGGTGTTAAATTAATTCAATTATGCTCCTAAGAATTATTAATTTTAGGCTAATTTAAGGGCATTATTTGCCTGCTAAAGAGGATCTGAGATATTTGCCTACCCATTTATTCCATCTTAAAATGGTAGTAGCTGCTAGCCTTATTTTGGTAGCATCATTTATGCATATTAGTTTGGACCTTATAATAAATTATATTAGTTTTATAAGCTATTTTGATTTTATGAACCATTTAAAGTTGATGCCAGTTAATTGCTGTTGTTTAAATTTTGTGTTTATAGCAAGCTTCCATTTTGGTAATTATTAATATTATTGTTATTTTAAGAAGAAGAAGAGTTTTTATCATCTAAACCTTTTTGATATGCTTCTTCTTTTATTTTGAATTGAGATATTTAGGCATTTTAGCTACTTGAAACATGATTAAACTATTAAGAATTTAAATCATGATTACTTGTTGCTAAGTTTGCAGCTTGTGATCTCAAGCCACTAAGAGGAAATGCTGGATTAAACCCATTTGGCTAGCTCATTTAAGGGATATGTGAGAATAAATGATGGGATTAAGGAACAGGTAAACCTGAATTAGGTCCTTAATGCTAAGGATAATTTTAATTATAAGGATTATATGGAAGACCATTGAAACCAGGGTTAATATACTCATAGCCTGGGTTTTAAGGTTACGCTGGATTGGGCTATTAAGGACCACCTGGTTAAAATGGAGGTTAAAGAAATGCACTGTACTGTAAATTTTCTAATTCTTGTGAATATGGATTTTAGATTGTTGGGAGTAAGCTTTGTTGATGCTATTATTCTAGATATGAGTATTGAGAGGATAGGTGAGGATTTGCACCATAATGGGGAGGCATGAAGCCTTTAGAAGTCTACTAAGAAGCAAACTATTAAGGTTGAGGTTAGGGAGGTTAAGAATAAGGATAGCCGTATGGATTTTATTGAGTACCAGGTGCTTGAGGTTAGTTTGGGTTAGGGTATCCCAGGCCATTTGGTATTTAACTTAAGAAATTTTATTAGAATTAAGAATGAATTTATTATGGAGGTGGTGGTGGTAATAATTGGTGATTTTGGCTATGATGCAAACCAATTTAACTCTAATTAGGAGTAACAACTTCCACTTTCTTAGTTGGTCTTTTTATTTCAGCAGTGCTGGCATTAGACCCTTTAGTTTATTTGTATGAAAAGTGGCCTGATTAATTGTTGATAGTTTAATTATTTTGTTAGTGAGGAGGAGTCACCATCTAAGTAGGTATTTAAGGAGAGATAGTTTGACTATTATTGTTATTAGCACTCATATTTAGTGAAGCAGTTATTGAAGAATTTATATTATGATTGTTGTTATTGCTTGTTGAATTAACTCCATTAATTTAATTCAAAGGTTATTATTCATTTGTGCTTGAACAATCTTCACTTTTAACTTTATTGAGGATGTTATTATCATTTTGAATTAATTATTGCTATTATTGTTGCTATTGAATAATTGATTATGAAGGAGGTTGCTATTGAATTTAGTCTTCTTATTAAAATTATTGCTATGATCTGTGAAGCTATTCTTATTATGGATTTATTAAAGAGCTACCTAAATAATTTTAGTTTTTGAATTCATTCTTATTGTAGAATTAGCTCATTTCATTAAATTGAATGTTTTATGCAGGATTTCTAAGTTAAATTCCATTATTTACAGATTGCATTAAAATGCTACTATCACCAAGTCCATTATTTATTGATTAGCGCAAATTATTGCTATTATTTATTTACTCTCTAAAATCGCTTGCGCCTAAATTATTTTAATGATTTTAAGGCAAAAATTATGAATTATTGTTGTTAATCATATTAATTCCTCCCATTTATTGCTAATCTATATTTGTCATTGATTTTGGTTGGAGGAGACTGCTACTACTTAATAAATTATTATTCTTCTCTTTCTTTATCATTTTAAAACCCTGCTTATTGTTTTGTAATGATTGAGATGACTAAGTAGTCTTTTGCTAATTCTATATGAGTTATTGTTATTGACTTTAAGATGCATTACTCTAATCTAAAGCTCCAACTCCACCTATTATGCTTGACCCCATTAATGTTTTTCCTTTTGTTTATTAATTACTACTACCATTTTATTATTCCTTTACTATAGAGTTGCTTGCACTAAAAACTAAATTGTTTGGATTATATTTATTGATCATAGTTTCAGTAGATCCATTAGCATCAGTAGTTTTGTTTATATTTATTCCTTCGCCAGAATTAAGAATCTAATATTTGATGTCATCCTAAAATTCTTCTCCTTGATTTTCATTTTATCCATTCCACTGTTTGATATAGATAAAAATATTTAAATTAAGTAAAAATAGAAGACCAAGTAAAATTCAATAAATTTTTAAGTAGAAGCTCTATAAAATATTAACTAGAATGGATTTTTTTAAAAAAGCGAAGAGGGAATTTTAAATATTTCATTCTAAATTAAATGAGAAGAAAATATTTTAAGTTTTTGGTAAAATTGAAGAAATAATTTTCATTTGATTTAGAACAATTTTATGGAATGAAACATTTAAATTATGTTAACATCTTCTATATCGAAAAATCATCCAGTATGTTGGAAGAAAGCAAGTTTTATAAAGGCAGATTAACCTTCTCAAAAATAAGAAAAAACCCTTTGGTGTCTGCTCTTTTTTTTCAAATATTTGAAGAATGTATGAAAATGGTAAAACCAATTTGTGATAAGGAAAATTGGAAAATATTATTATTGATGGATGCTTGGGTTAAAAATAATTTAAATATTTGTGATGATGGTGGGATTTTTAAAGAGCTTTTTCAAAAATAAAAGACTTTAGATAACTAAATCGTAAGAGGCATTTTAGGCAATTATATAAAAAGTATAAGTAAAAATAATGATAGTTAAAAAATAATTCAAGGTAATTTATAGTTAGATGATGAATAATAAAAGTGAAATAATCACTCTTTAATTTAGATAAAAGGGCTATTCTTTTGGAAAGGAGACTTAATTCTTCAAATTTCTTGATTAATTTTAGTGTGCTAAGAATATTTTATGTTATAAAAAGTAGGCAATTAATTTTTCTTTATTCAAAAATTTTTTTTATCAATTCGAAAGGAAAAGGGGGATAAATCATATTACTTTTGTGTTTTATATATGATTACCGTTATTTCAAAATAGTAAGACAAGTATTTAAGTTTTATCAACTATAAAATTAAAAATAAATTACTGTCCTTACTATAAAATTTATTCCTCTCCTAAAATTTCACGCTTAAAAAAGTTGTGATAAAGCCTAAAGAGATGTATAAAAAATACACTTAAAAACTATTAAAAGATGGGGTTTTTTTAATTCTATTTAATGGCAGTAGTTAAATATCCTTGATTTTTGCTTTATTCCCTAAATGTTCTTTATACTATATGATTTTCTATTATTTTATTCTCAATTCTTTGCTGCAAAAATTGAACCAAAATTTCTTAATTACTTGATCTTCTACATGGTCTTAATCCTGTTGCGTCTAGCAATGATATGTTAAATTCTTAATTGCTCTGTAATTGTCATCCTATTCTTCATCTGAATAATCTACTATTGTTTTAGGGACTTGTTGCATATGTAAATTCTGTTTTTTTTTAGTTAAATAAGGTCAATAATATGTATAGAGATATATTTTTTGATAATAGTGCTTGTGGCTCAAATAGAATAGCTTTAAGAAAATGAATATTTGATGAGCTAATTTTAAATTTGTCTTTCATAATTGACAGCTTTTCTGAAAAAAAATTGACGATTTACTTGATTTATAGGTTAACTTTTGTTAAATATCATGCCATGACTATAATTTGTCATCTCCATATCTAGCCCTTGATGATGGATAATTGTTTAATACTAATTTTCTATTTCCTCATCTTATTTAAAAATATCAAAGTCATTATCCAAGAAATCAAGATTTTTATTTAAAGTTTAATCAGCCATTTCTATCAATAAGAAAACTTCTTGCTTATACTTTTTAGGCTTTTAAATTGTTTTGCTAATTATAATTTTTTTTCTATAGATTGAGTATTAGTTGATATTGCGGTTTCTTTTGTAAATGTCTCAAAATTATTTATTGAATAATTATTTCGCAAAAAATAATCCTTCACTATTTATTTGGATCTTTTTTTTCTTTTCTTTAAATTAGTAATTAATTATCTAAGAAAAAAATATAATGTGTTTGATTCTCTTGTTCATTACCTTTAATAATGTGAAAAATTAATATATCAATCATTCATCCACACAAATTAAATATTCATTTTACTCAAACAATTAATCTCCTTATTTATTTATCTATCTATCTGTCTGCCAGTCAGTCAATTATTTCTTTGTCTATCAATATACCTTTTGAAAGGACTTATAAAACAAAGATTACTATATATAATTTATCTTATCAATAAATGCTTTGAAATTGGTCATTCTCTGTACCTAAAAACTAAATTATTGCCATTTAGTTTTTTAAATTGAACTAGCACATTACCCATTATTAATATTTTCTTTTAAAGAAAAAAATAAAATTTTGCTGGCAAATTTAATTCTGGCAAGATATAAATAAATCTTATCAAAAGATACATGGGATAATTTATTTATGTTAAATTATTATTTCACTCTAAATTGGGAACCGCAAATAGTTTTCACTTTAATTTGAACCATGAATTTACTTTACTTTAATTAATCTTTAATTATTCTAAAGTTATAACCTTTCTTTGCTTAAAGGGTAAAAGACTTTTTCCTATTTGTTTCTCTCATAAATTAATCATTATTTTGAAATATCAATAAATATCTCTTCAGCTCTCAGCTAATCTTAATTTGAATAACAAAAGCAATTAAATCTCTTAAAATCATTTTAAAACTTTATATAATCTTTGACTTAAGAGTAATATTTAACATATTTAATATTCATCCATTAAGGATTTGATTTAAAAAATTAATTTTTGTAAGCGACAAAAGTTTTTGTTCTGTAAGATAGATTGATTTATAGATAGCCGCACTTTATTTTGGAATAATTAATTTTTTTAACATAAATTTTAAAGAGAGCTCTATTAGATAAAATTATTAATAGCACATCGAAAACCATCTCTTTTATTAAAAAAATTTGTATTGCCTATGATAAATTATTGAGTTTACTAATTAAAAAAGTAATATTTCTATTTAAATAAAATCCAACAATGTAAAAGTTGCAAACTGATTCTAGATTGCTATTCTATTATTAATTAATCAAAAATAAAAACTGAAAGCAAATTAACTCTTTATGTGTTACCACTACCTTTTTTAATAGATATTTTGAATTCATTTAATCTTTTCTTTGAATTTGTTATAAATTTAGAAGAAAAATTTTATATTAAGATAGAAAATAGGTCTTTTCAAATGCATAAAATTGCATTAATGAAATAATTTTATTTAAAAATATTCTTTCTTTTTGTTTGATTAATAATTCTAAAAACAATTTCAATATATGTAAAATTTAAATATCAACTTACATATTTTTTAATTATTTTGTTTGTGATTTATTTCATTATACTTTTCCTAATCTATTTTCACTAGAACATAAAAATTTGTGATATTAAACTATACAAATCATAATTTAATTTCAATAAGCGTTATCCAAAACTAAGAATGATTTTTAGATTTACTTTATAAATAATTTTAAGCATAAAATGGCAACATATTTTAGCGTTTCAAATTATTATTTAATTTTTAAATTAATATAAATAAAATAGGTATGAATTTTATAAAATAATTTAGAACAAAACTATTGTTTTATCTTTTTTCAAACTAAAAATATTTGATATTTTTTCGACTAAAAATTGAAAATCTTATCACTCACTTACTGGATTAAATAATGCCTATCTAAATTAATAAAAGTAATTAATTGAACTTACTTTAAAATTTGACAATAAATTTCTATTTTAGATGCATTTTGTTAATTTTATCTTAGGGATACATATTTTATACCTTTTAGTTCAATAATATGCAAAATAAAAATAAGTAAAAACTATTTTTAGCATCACCTAAGATTTTCTAACTTTGAAAATATAAAATAAATATTTTAATAAATTAATGGGTAGAAAACCAAAACAAATAAATTCATTTTAATTCAGAGTTTTTTACTTAGTGATGTTATAAAATATTATAAAAGAGAAAATGATTGATAATATTTTCAGACAATAATTAATTTTTAGTAAATCCTTTGATTTAAATATTGTAAAACTTTTATAAATTTTAATCAAAAGATAGCGAAAATTAATTAGAGACTCTTTATTAAGTAGCAGTTTTTATAAAAATATATTGAAAACTGATTTTCTCATCTTTTTTAAAAATTTATGCTATATTAGTTTTAAGAATAAATAAAAAGTACTAGCATTCAAAGTAAATATGATTGCTTTGTTTTTTGCTTAACATTTAAATTTACTTTCCTTTAGATAATAAATAAAAATTTCACTGAATTATTAAAAAAGTTTGAGATTAATATCTCATGAATTTCCTTTCAAATGAAAATTAATTATTATCTCTACCTAAAAAGTTTACTTTATTTTAAAGCAATTTTAAAAATGTTAAATATCTTAAATGGTAATATTATTCATTGAGTTTGGATAAATGGGAAAGATATCCAAAATATTTAATGTTATTTTTAAAAAACTTTTAAATTTTATAATGTCATATTAAAAATGAAAATTTAACATTAGCACTTGCTTTTATTTAACTGAATTAGAAATTTCAATAAATTTTCAATCAATCTATTATGTGATTTCAGTAATTTATATGTAAATTTGATAAAGATAATTAATCTCCAATTAAGTTATTTTCAAATAAACAAAAAATATACTTTTTTTCATTTTTGATGATATTAAAAAAAGATAAAAAAATTTAAAACATCATGATAATTTAAAGAAAAAAATATTTACTTTTTAAACTATTAGCTTTTGAAATTTTTATTAGAGTGGTTTACAACTAAAATTGCTCCAAATAAGGCTAAATTTATAATTTTATAGAATAGTAATGTTAAAATTGTGATGAAAGTTGTGCAACATGTGATGGATTGACTTAAAATAATTGCTTGTCTTGTTAGAATAATTATTTTATGCGCTCATTTGATAATAGTTGCTAACAAAATTGTGGTTAGAAAATGTACCTAAATAAATAAAAAAATGCATGCGAGTAATGCTAGGTTTTTGGATGTAAAGAATGCTAATCTAGCTAATAATGTTATGAATGCAATGAAAATTTAAGTTTAGATGAGCAATCTAAATGTATTTTAAAATAAAATACTTGCGATTAATACAAATATTACTCAATATTTACAAAATAGTGCTCTTATTAATGCAATAAAAATGAATAAAAAGATGAAAGCAGCTAATTTTGTTTACCTATTTAGAATTGTAATTATTACTAGGAAACTGAAAAAATATAAAATTCTGAATTACTATAATATTTTTAAATTACAAAACTTTTAGATAATGGATTTATCTTAAAAGGAGATAGCCTTTGTTAATATTATCTATATGATAAGAATTTAGAAATTATTAATTTTTAATAATTAGTTGAAAATCCTACTAATAAGCCTGTTGTTAATGGGCCATAAAATTTTATTGATGGTTATGTAGCAGGTTGTTAAGCAATATCAAAAACAATAGCTTATAACTTTAAAACAAACTAAATTGAGTTTGAGCTAACACAAATATACAATTCATAATACAGCCTCTTAGTACTTGATACTGAGAATCATTTGTTAGTTTTATAAAGTAACTATGGAGGATATTTATTTTATGATTATATAAAAAAAGAAGAACTATACAGAGATGATAGCTTGATGTTTGTAGATAAATTTAAAGTATTAAACTCTTTTAAATAAATTTATTTATTTTAGTTCTACTCAGACATTTTTGTAAATTTTATTGAGTATCATAAATATGATATTTATTTTTTTTCTATAAATAGGAATTTTAAAACCCTCATCTATATTTAAAATTAGAAAATAGAGTAATTAAATTGAGTGAATTTTTCATTTAATTTGAAGTTTTAAATGAAAAAAATATGATTTTTTTTGCCACTGACTTAACTTTATTGTAAGGTTTCTTTTTCTCTGCTGACGAAAAAAATTTATCATTGAAATTGATCTTGAAAACAGAAATTAATTATTATTATGATACTTTTTTCTAAAAAGATTTGTCATTATTTTATTTGGAAGGATTCTATTTTTTGGAAATATTCCACATTCAAAGTAATACTGTTGAATGTATCAGTTAAATTCTAAGCAATTAAAAGCTATTAGATACCAAAGTTACATTTTATAAGCAATCAGATTCTAACTAGCCGATGATAATTATATTACAAGGTTTAAATAATATGTACTATGAGTAATTAAGTTATTCTTAATACAAGGAGATTTAACTCTTAAATATGAAATAATACAACTTTAAAATAGATGAAATTTTAAATCCTACCAATTTATAGTTTATGAAATAGGAAATTTTTTACATTTTAAACTATAAAAATTAAATCTTTATTATAGAATTTGAAATCATAGATGACGGGAAGGTGACTATTAATGAAATAATAAGTTCAAGAAAATAAAATTAAGATTTAATAATGAATTCTAATAATGTATCAAATCTAAGATTGTTTGATAAAAATGAACATTAATTGGTAAGCTATTCTCGTAAACTACAATATAATCTAATAAGCCATTTCAATTTTTATTTATATAATATACAAAATTTTTCAATAAATAAAAGCTTTTTAAAAAATTTAAATGATATTGATTTAGCTTAAGAGACTGATATAAAATTAGATTTAGGAAACAACCTATTACTAATGATGTTTTAAATTTCATAAAATTAATGTAAAATAGTGATAAAAGATATATTACTTGATGAATTCCTTTTGAATATAAATGATACTTGCTTTTTTGTAGTAACTGAAAAAATTACATATTACTTCTCAAAGGCTGGATTTCTATTTTAGAGATTTCCAATGGCGTTGTATAATGTAAAAGATAATTCTAAAGTAACTTAATTCTATTAATTTGATTTAAGCCATTCTATGTAAATAACTTTCTTCAATTATCAAAACTAAAAATTGCTATTTTTAGATAAACAAAACAATTTATTTGGATTTGACTTAGTTTCTTTACAATAAGAATAGTACATAAGTGATTCCAAAATAAGTGGCTTACTTTAAACCAATGTTTTTGTAGGTGGCATATTAAGAGATCAGCTTGTCTCCTTTAATGATTCTATTTATTTAATTTTTAATTAAAATTTAATTTAAGAATTTAAAATTGAAGAAAAATAAATAATAAAAGCAAATTAAATTTAATTGAACAGTTCTTTCTAAGCTATAACCTACTAAGAATATATTATTATCATTATGAAACAAGAAATTTATTTTTACAATTAACAATTACAACTTTAAAAAAAAGAAATTATTCTTTTTGATATTAAAATAACTGATGTATTTAATATTGATACATTTTTAGTTCTTTTTGGGTAAAAATTTATTTACTAATTTGACTTAGTTTCTCTTGAATTTAAGACTATCCCTGTAACCATTTCTTCACCAAAATTTAATCTAATCTTATATTAAAATCTGGAGATTTTACAAATTAATCAATTAATTATTTAGTACCGACTCTTTATAATTTTAAATAATTAAAACTTTTAGTTACGACACTAACCTATCTCAAATTTGAATCAATAATAGTATTTTTTCTTATAAGATGATGTTCTAAAAATATCTAAAAATATTTAAAATAACCCAGTATCAGTAATTGATTAGAGATAATTTAGTTAAACTTTGATTTTTTATTGGTTTGATGATAATTTACAATTAGCTTATTATTATGACTCACAGACAAGTTAAATTATTAAAATTCATATTTTGATTAACTAAATAGACAAAACTTTTAGTTTTTAGGATAGTTTTACATAAACATTTGTCAATCCGTACGAGGATATATTTATATTTTTCAAAGAAGATGAATCGCTTCATGTATTTAATCCTAAATTAAATGATGGATAAATATTTTTGATTTAAAAATTCTCTGGGATAAATAGGATAGAAGCCTGTAAATATGAACAAGTACTGATAGTTTAGACAATTAATAATGACATTTTCATTTATAATGTACAATTCGTTTTCAAATTTATTTTAAATTATAAAAAATTTTATATAGTATGGAAGATAGCAAGGCTATGGAGTATTTTTAGATATCAGTGACATATCAGCATTTATAAATTAATAATATCCTCTTAATTTCTAATTATAATGTAAGAATAATTTAATTTTTACAAGTTCACCAAACATCAAACTATTTAACTTATTTGATGGATCAATCAGCTCGTTTTAGCTTGTAAATAATTAATTAAAAATACATTTTTAGATATGCTAATATTAATTTTAAAATAGGGAGACTATACCTAATATCTAAATAATTTGAATTCTAAGCCAATTATAGATGTTTAAAATTAAGTTATAATCTATCCGCATAGTTAATTCAACTCATATTTTTAAAGAGGAAATCAAAAAATTTAGTAAAAATTATATTTTTATGATAGAAATTCAACATAAATGTACTATGATATTTCAAATAATTAACTGATAGTTTTGACTGGTAATTAAAATTCTATAACTGTTATTGACTATAACCAATCATTGCAAAAGTATATTTACTAAACTTAAAATAATTTTTCAAAAAATTTAACCTGTTTTGTTGCTAAATATAACTTAATCATAATAGTAGACTAAACTCCTTAAATTATTATTTACAATTACCTTAATAATGTGGCTTAAATATCTCCAATATCTTTTAATTAATTATTCTAATTAGTTCTTGATGTAAACAATAATTTCATCTACATTTAATCTTAATAATCTGTTCATGTGTTTCAAGTCCCAGAAATGAATTATTATGAATCTCTAAATGATAATGTTAAAATGAACAATATTAAGATATAAAAAATGTAATTACTAACTGAATTAAATGCCTTGTTTGTAATAAGATCAGATTAAGTTATTCTAGTTTACGATTTAATTGAAACAATAATTCAAGAAGAAAAGAGTTTTATCAATGAAATCTAAATCCAATTTATCGAATTTGAGAATTTTACTGTTACTTATAATATCCTAAGTAGTTCTTTATTGCTATTTAAAGATAGAATATTTAAAGATGAGTTATTGTTAGATTTAACTTTTTTTACTGTATAAAAATGTGATATGTTTAAATTAGATCAATAGGTTTTAATATTTATTTCACCATTAAGAATCTTTAAAATTTTCATAAATTTTTAAACAAACAAATTTGAAATAATTCACTAACTTGAAATAAATGAATCCTACACAGATGTTTTGTTTGATAAATTTAATCAAAGATTAATCTTAATAAATTAATAATCTAATTAAGTGAGCTGCTTTTATCTTATTTCTACTACAGAGATAACAATTGTTGGTAAATTATTTCAGAATTACTAATAAATTATAATTTAGTAAAGTAACATTATTTACTCATCAAATAACATGATAATGTCTTAACATTTATCAAATTTAGAACTAAATATTTAATTGAAATTGGGATATGCAAAGATTAATTACCTAATAAAATTAAATGAATGTAACAGTTTACAATTTGATGATAGGTTAGATGATATAAATCAATCAAATATTTATGATACATAAAATGATAATTTAATTTTGGTAATTTAAAATGATGAAAAGACTATTTATACAGTAAATACTTTGTAGCTTATTGTAGTTAATTTAGTTAAAATAGATTACTAAACTCTTAATGTGGTGATTGATAGAAATAGGAAAATTATATTTCTAGTTTCAAATGTTTAATACACATTCATATATGATTTTAGTTTGAAATTACTTTCAAAAATTAAGAACCCTTGCCTTATAAGTGCTAAAATATATTTTGATGATCAATTCATATACTCAGTTTGTTCGAGCTCTGTTTATTTTTACAACTCGCTTACTTTAACAAAACAAAACTTTTAAATAAATTCTGGATTTAGTGGTATTGAATTTGTTAAAAAATTAAATACATAAAGGATGTTCATTTTAGTAGAATAAAATTCAATTTATATCATAGAATTTTAATAAAATGACACTAATTCAATCAAAATATTGTTTTAAAAATAAAAACAAAAAATGTACATCTAAAAAGCTACAATAATTGATGATGATAATCACTAAAAATATTTTGAAATTTTAGGAATATCTTGGGGTGATGTCATTTATTATTTAATTCCTTACGAAACTTAAAATGAGTGTACAGCTAGCTTTATTCTATCTAATCCTGAAATGAATTCTTAATAAATTAAAATAATTTAGGAAAATGCTAACATAACCAAGCAAACTGCTTCTTAAATTCAAATTGAAATATAAAATGATTAAAAATTAAGTAAAATTACTAGCCTTTATCATTAAAGTACTTCACTTGAAATATAAATTTATACAAAAAATAAAAACACAATAGTTTGGGATGATGGAAGTATTGTAGATGATCCTAACATAGGTGAGCTAGTCATTCGTGATGCATAATTAAATATTACTAATAATCTAATATTAAATTAAAAGAAAAATATTAATTAAGTGCTTTTGTACAATTTAGACTTCATTAACATCAAAAACTAAATCATTTTTGAAAATATATCAAAAGTAATATTTTTTAATATAACTTTATCATAAATTATCTATTATGGAAGTGTAGTTTCATAACCGCTATTTATATTTAGAAACTGCAAAATAGTAATACTGGAAAATGTCACCATAAATTATGTTAATTCAAATAACCAAACTATTTTCCAATATGATAATTGTACTAAAATAGTAATTAAGGATTTTAATGTAACAAACTCCTATTTCTTTTCACTCTTCTCTATGAATAAAGCTGAATCAGCAGCTTTGAGATATTTAAATTTTGAGAATAACACTAATTATTTTCAAAGTGTTATTTAAGGTATCTAAGTGGATTAGATTGATTTCAGCTATTTAAATATCTCAAAGACTCAGTAAAACTAAATTTTTGACTTTTAGGGATGCTCAAATATAAGTTTGAGATTTATAAATGGTAAAGATGTTAAAGATATAATATTGCTATCTATAAAACCTTATGAAAATTATTATATTTTTCCTACAAATGAACTTAAAATTTAAAACTTTTTTATCAACCATTCTCAAAACGTTGGTTTTTTTCTAGAATCAGATGAATTATCTGTTTTAGATTCTTAATTTTAAAATTTAGTGTAGAATAATACTAGTCTTATTAACTCTAAGCTTTCAAATATAACAATAATTGGATGCACTTTTGAGAATATAAGATTAAGTTTAGGATAATCAATACTTAAATAGATAAACTTCAACAATTTTATCTTGTAAAAATCAAATTTTTTGGAAATAGATGGAAATTTAATATATCTCTTGAACTAAAATAGTGGATATGAAGTATAATTTAATTCTTTGAAGATGATTGATAACTTTGCATCAAATGTTATTTTGATAAATTTAGTATAAAAAGTATTTATCAGAGATAGTTTTTTTATAAATTAAATATCATAATAAAATGGAGGGGTTTTTAATATCTAAAATACTCTTGAATTATTTATTAGTGAATCTTAATTTGAGTAAAATTAATCAATCTTAGGAAGTGGCGGATCTTTGTTTTTTGACTCAGTTTTAAGTTTTTTAATTTAGAATTCAGATTTTAAAGAAAATTAATCATAAAATGAATCTGGAGGAGCTATCTCTATTATTTAAAAATAACAAGCTGGTTATAATTCTCAAATTATAAATAGTAAATTTCATTAAAATAAAGCTTTACAAGGATTAGGAGGTGCTATTGCAATTATTAACTGTGACCTAAATTTAAAAAATACTACGATTATGAATAATAAAGCAAGTATTGGAGGAGGAATGCATTACTAATTAGTTATTCCATAAATAATTTAATATAAACTTATCGAATAAAATAATAATACAATAAAAGATAATGAATGTCTATTATATGGGCAAAATATTGGTTCAACCTTAAGGAAATTAATACTTAATTTAAAAAAGAATCCTTTAAGTATTATTGAAGAAGAAAATTAGTAAAAAGAAATTTTAATTTCAAATTTCAGGAGTGGAGACAATTTATTTATAGATGAGATACAAATTTTAGATGAAGAAAATAATTTGTTTAAATACGACTCTTCTTTAAAGTATAGTTAAAGTGCTGTTGAAATCATCTAAAAATCAACCATGACAATAAATTAAAAAAATTAAAATGAGTAAATGAAAATATTAGGAGGAACTATCATTACTTATTAATAAGGAAAGTTTTCTTTTAATGTAAGTATTTCTTATTTTCCAGAAGCAGACTCTACATTCTAGTTATAGACATAGAAAATGCCACCTTTATATGATTCAAAAGGAAAAGAATATATAGAATAGAAATAATTATAATTAGAATTCAAAATCAATTTTAGAAAATGTTTGATAGGAGAAATCCAAAAGAATTTTTTTTCAAGCATTATTTGTGAGGGATGTCCTGATGGTAAATATTCATTACATCTATAAGACTAAAGCTGCAAGATATGTCCATCTTCAGCTGTTGAGTGCTAAGGTTCTTAAATTAAAATAAAAAATGGGTATTGGAGATCAAATATTGAAACTGATCTAATTTTGTATTGTAAAAATGCACCAAATAATTGTTAACCTGAAAACTAAGAGTCAAAAGTAAAATCATTAACAAATAGATCTTGCAATTTTTTTTATTAAATCAAGAATAATTTAGTTAGTTTTAGAATTTAAAAATAATTATAATGCTAGTTCATATATTTTATTTTGAATAGCTTGGATGCACTAGAGGTTATGTTGGTCCTTTGTGTGAATAATGTGATTTTTTTGGTAATCTTTGGGGTTAAAGATATTAGAAGGTTTTTTCATCTTTTTAATGCTCAAAATGTTCAGATATGCTATTATTGGCAGGAATTTAACAAACATTATTCATTATTTTCCTAACATTATATATCTATGTTTGCAATAGAAAGATAATTAACTCAATAGAAAGAGATTTATAAAACTATTATATTAAAATGCTTGGTCTCCTCTATCTAAATAATTCAGGTATAAACTTAGTTAAGAAATTAATTTTCATTTATTTAATTCTTAAAAATAAAAAAAATGTATTCAGCATTTTCAGCAACTTAAATCTACCATAAATTTCAGGAAAATTTTCGATAAAAAAGTAGAATTGATTATTTTTTTTATTTCATCTTTTACTAATTAAATGTTATTTACTTATTTATTAATTTGCTTTTTGTTATCATGAAATAAAAAAAATAATTTATTGAATGAAAATTATTTTTTAACACTTTTTATTTAATATTAGTACATAAAGCTAATTCAACAGTTTATTCAAAGATTTTAATTGATCACTTATAATTTCTATCTATGCTAAGTAGTATTTCTTTCTAGTTTCCAACTCTTATAGAGATTTCTTCAAATGTTACAGGAAATCCTTTATAGATTTAAAATAATCTGTTTGATTGCTTTTATCCTAATGAAATGAGCCTACCAAAGTGGTTTGCAAAAGTAATATGTTCAGTAACTCTTCCTTTCTTTATCTATTAACTCTGCTAACTAATAGATTTTGCTATAAAAATTATTTACAAATAAAATACACACTTTAGGTATAAGAAAACAACTTTGATTTTCTTTTATTTTTATTTCTACCCATCTATAATATTTCTCTTGATTAAATCAATAAATTGTGTACAAATTGGAGATTAAAAATATGCATAAATTGATACTTTGATAGCTTGCAGGAATTTTTCAGATCATTTTATTTATAATATCTTATTTAGCTATCCTTCTATCTTTATAGTATGTATAATCATTCCTCTCTATTTTATTTATAAAGTAAGATAAATAATGAATTAAAAACTAACTAAAATTCAAAAGAGCCCTTTCTGGATTATTTATGAACCATATAAAAATAAACTCTATTACTGGGAATTCATTAGATTATTTTAAAAGAGTGCAGTTATGGTCACTTCAATATTATTACAAGAATCTCTGCTTTTGAAAGTAAATAAAATTTTAAAAAATTAACTAAATTTGAAATTATTTTATTCATCATAATAAAGACTTGCATAATAAACTAAGTACTGATAATATATTAGTATATTTAGATGAAAATTAATCCATTTACTAATAAGAATCATAATAAAATAGAAACATAATCTTTACTGATTAGTATTTCCACATTAAACTTTTGTTTAGCCTAGTCTTTGCTAAATGACCAGTTCTATATTCTATTGATAATTCTTTAAATTTTTTTTTTAATCTTAAATTTCAACTTTATCTTGAAGCTAATGTTCTTAACCTTCATAAAGTCTATCCCTGCAGTCAAAGAAAATAGAAATATATTTTAAAAATCACTTTACTATTTGAAAACTAAATTTCCTTATCTCTTTGGCTACATATAATTAGATTATAAAATTAAATTCTAAACAGCTTTGAAAATAAAAAAATTAAGATATTTAGTAAAAAATATGTCTGAAATTAGAAATTAAAGGTTATAGCTGACAAATATACAAAGTCTATTAAAATCTTAGAAGAATAATTAAATTAAATAATAAAGATAATTTAAGATTGAATTGACTTGTGACTACATAGATGAAACAATTAACAGTGAATTTGATAGTTACAAGCAATCTCAGCAAGCATTATCACTTAGAAATAGGTACTAGCTTTAGGCCAAACATAAGAGTCAAGGTAAATTTAATTCTCAGATATTATTTACAAATAAAATTTTTAAAATAGACTCATATAAAGAGAGTAATAGTTTACTTTCTCAAGATTCACGCGAGCAAGCTAATTTTTAGTTAAGGTTATTAAATCATAAAGGTAATTAATAAAAAGATTTATACTTTTACATTATAGAGTAATGATACTTATTTTTATAGACTTTCAGAGGGAAGAATCTAAGACTAAAGGAAAGGATAAAATCCTACATTAAAAAATTTGAAGTTTTTTAAATTAAAATAAAGAGTTGGCTATAAAAGCTTTTATAATAGAGATGTTCTTTATGTCTAATCTATCATATTTTTTTGCTAAATTGAGGAATATTTTTTAAAGTTGAACATTTAAAAATTGATTTTGATAAGGTTCATAATATTTTGCTAAATAAAAAATAAAAAAAGATAGGTGTGCATTAATTTCTATTTGTTTTAAAAAAAAGGTTATTAAAAATATTGCATTTCTTCTTGTTTTTTCTATTCATTTCTGGATTTTTTAAATTTACAATTTACATATTCTAATGAATGAAAAATTTATTAATTTTAATTGTTTATTTAAAAAAAATTTAGATTTCTTGACCAAAAAATTTAATTTTTGTTAATATTTTTTTAATTTGAATTAGCTGGTTCAAAACATATTTAGATTAATTTTTATTTCTTATTTAATATTATGAACAAAAAAATATTTACTTTTATTTTATTAAATTTTAATTTAGTATAAATAAAAATAGCAAAACTAGTAAAATATCTATTTCCTTAAATTCTATTGCAAAACTCTTTATGTACATTTATTATTTTTTAAATATGTAATAACTTCGCGAAAAGCATCAACCTTATTATTTTTATTCAAAAAATATACTTGCTTAACATTTTTCAAGAACAGATTGGAATTCTAAATAAGTTGTTTCTTACCTTAAGTAGTGTTCTGATTTTAAAAATTATATTAGGTTAATCATAACAAAAAAAGGTTGTTTAAATTTAAAGAGTATTCTATTAAAATTTAAACTGAAAGGTAATCTGCTAGTACTTTGACTATTTGAATTGATTTTTAAAAGTGAAATTGTTAATTTATAAATAAAAGTAATATAACTCTAACGTTTGTTAATAAAAGCGAAAGCGGAAAATATTGTTTTATCTCAATTGAAAATTAAAACAAAACTCTTACTAACATGCAATGACATTTCAAAGTTATTTAAATATAAAGATTCAAAAAATAAATAAACAAGAATAATCTTTAGGAGTTTTAAATATTAAATGGAAAAAAAATATTTTATTTATTATTCCATACTAATTAAATATTTAATTATTTGTAATTTTAATAAAGTTAAAACTATTTTTTGATCATAACCAAAAAGAATGTTTAACTAATTGTTGACCATTTTAAGATTACTTTGATGTATTTTAATTTATTTAAATAATTTGATATTTGAATTTTTAATAGAGTGTAATTTTTTATTATTTAAATATGTATGTACGTACATTCAAATTAAATAATATGACTGCTTTTGATCTATTTTTAAAAGTAAATGATAATATTCCTTGTTATAACTGTATGCAGCCGTAATAGGCAGTACCTTAGGGTACTATACATATATATATATATATATAATTGAAATTTCGTTGTTTTGATAAATAATTGAAATTTGAATTCATTGTTCTATTTTTAAAAAACCTTAATTAAATTTTCACAAATCAATAATAAGTTAGTTTGTTCAAATAATTTAAAAAACTAAAAAATAAGAAATGAAAAACTAAAAAAAAGGAATTTTGATTTTTGTCAAGACATTTACTTTTTACTTATTTGTAAAGATAGTTTTTAGCTAAAATTGCTCTTCAGATAATGAAGTTTATAACTTTGTAGAAAATTAATGCTAAAAATGCCATGAGAGCTGTGCTACTTGTAACGGAATCACTGATAATGGTTGCTTATCATGTAGAAATAATTACTTTAGATTATCATCTGATAGTACTTGCTAAAGTAAATGTAGTGAAAGAATGTATCTAAATGATTAGACTAATACATGTGACTATTGCTTAGTTTAAGGCTGCTAGTAATGTAAATCTAAATAAGAATGCAATTAATGCAATGAAAATCTAAGTTTAGATAATTAGTAAAGATGCACCTTAAATAAAAATATATGTGATATTTAAACATACTACTCTACTTCTACAAAATAATGTTCTTACTTATGTAGTAAAAATTAATAAAAAGATCAAATTACAAATCTTTGTCTTCCTATTTAGAATTGCAACTATTTTGAAGAAACATAAAATGGAGATTATTTTGATGCAATGAGTATTTTCAGTTTTTTAAGCAATGGGTATTTCTTAAAAGGAGTTGTTGATTGTTAATTCACCCTTTATGATTAAAATCTTAATACATTAAATTATTAACAATTAGTTAAAAATCCTGCAACTAAATATATAATATTTGGTCCATAAAATTTTATAATTGAAGAAATAGCTGGATGCCAAACAGTAGAGAAAACAATAGCATACAACTTTAAAACAAATTAAATAGAATTCGAGTTAAAAAATGAGTATAATTCCTTATTTTCTTTATTCTATTTTGATGGAGAGAATCATTTTATAGCGCTCTAGAACAATAATGGAGGATTCGTATTTTATGACTACTTAAAAAATGAAGAAATTTACAGAGAATAAAGAATTTTGTACTTTAAAAATTTTATGAAGATAAACGGATCTAAATAGATTTATTTCTATCAGTTAATGGATGCTAATTTAGTAATCAATAAATTTTTTGTTTATTTATTTCATTTATTTTTTAAAAAATAGGCAAATGAGTAAATAGTAGTACATTCTTTATAATTAAACAAAACAGGAGTATTAGATATTCAATTATCGTCAATTTAGGTTATCCACTCATAATTTATGATACTTTATGGATAAAATTCATTGATAAATTAGGTTTACTTTTTCTAAATTGATTAAGAAAACTTTTCAATTTAACTCAAGAAGTAAATGGAAATAGAAACTATTTTTCTTGTCTTTTTCAGAGAAGATCTCTAGTTATTTGTTTTACAAGGAAAATAATTTACAAATATTTTCTTCATTTAAAAGGATGATATCTCACTTATTTATAAAATCACAAATGACAAAGATGTACAAAAATCATTAATTACCTTATATTAAGAGTAGCATCTTAATTAAACAACCCTAATTATAATAACCAGTTAGCATCAAATGTTTTTTGACTAATTAAACTATTCATAATTCAAGGAAGGCTAATTAACAAGCATGAATTAATATCAATTTTATGTTGATTCCATTTTTTCCAGGCCAGCTTTATAGGTTATAAATAATAAGGTTTACTACTTCCTCCTTTAAAAAGCTTAATTCTTTTAAATTAAATTTGAATTAGTTGGTGGAAAAGTGGTAAATAATAAAATAATATCTACAATAAAATAAAGCTAAGATTTTATTATGTATTAAGATTTTGTCCTAAATTAAGAAATTGGTGATAATTTGACTACCTTGCTTATTAATAATAATTAAATTCAATATAATTTAATTAATAATTTTAAATATTTTTTATATAATTTATAAAATTTTCAAATCTAAAGGAGTTACATAAGACCATTCCATGATGCTAAGCTAATACAATTTAGATAATATAGAATATATTTAGGCAGCAACTTGCTGCTAAACACATTTTAACTTTCCTAAAGCTCTTGCAAAATAATAATTAAAGATATTTAAAATGGATAAATTATTTTTAATTTAGATGATATTTGCTTTGTTTAAGTTTCAGAAACTCACACTTTCTACTATTAAAATAAAGGATTACTCTTTTAGAGATACCCATTTGCTTTGTATAATGTAGCTAATAATAGCAAAATCACCTCGTTCTATTAATTTAACTAAACCATATCATCTCAAATAACTTACTATAATTTCTAAAATTAAAAATTACTATTTGTGAATAAGCAAGGAAATTTTTTTGGATTTGATCTTACAACTATGACATAGGAATCATATATAAATAGCTCAAGTACTTTAGTAAGTAGCTTACTTACAGCTAACGCTTTCATCAAAGACTAGCTAGGATAGTAAATGGTATCTTTCAGTGATTCTGTGTACTTAGTAATAAACAAAAAGCTGATTTAAGAATTTTAGTTAACTAAAAATCTAACTGTTAGTGCTAATAAAATTTCGTTAACAAGCTCAATAAGTTCTTATGATTGTCTAATTTACTAAAATTAAATCTTACTGATTCTAAATAAAGAAATAAGTATTTATAATAGTTAATTAAAATTAATTAATAAAATAACTATTCCATTAGACTATTCAAAAAGTTTTAATATCTTTAATTTTGATAATTATTTAATTATTTCTAGCTCAGCATTTTTATACTAATTAGATTTAGTTAATCTTCAAAGCACTAAAATACCAATTACTTTTTCAGGTAAACTTAGCAGTGCTTAATTATTTTAGAATAATTAAATTTTTATTCTTAGTAAATATGTAATTTAATATAAGCTACTAATCTTGTTGAAAACTCTTGATTTTTCCTCCAATTAAAAGTTCTTATCAAGTTTAGATGATTAAACTTTTTTTAGGTTATAAGACAGCAGATTAAAAGCTTGTAAAAATATTCAAAACGACCCACTATCAATAGTTGATTAGAGATAACTCAACTAAATATTGATTTTCTCATGGTTAGATGAAAAATTATAAATAGGTTACTATTATGATATTTCAAACAGTTTAATCATTAGAATAAATATTTTAAAGAATAAAATAGAAAAAACATTTAATTTTTAAGACACTTTCAGTTAGATGTTTGTTGACGCTGACGAAGATACATTTATTTACATAAAATAAGATGGATCTCTAAACCTATTTAATTAGAGTCAATAAGTATTTTATGTTAAATAATTTACTGGAATTAGTAGAATTGAAATATGTTTTACACAAAAATCAATAATAATCCAGTCAACCACTAATTAAATATTTATTTATAAGGTAATCTTTTCGACATATTTGGAACTATTTTTAAGTTTTCTTTAATAATCTATAGTATTCAGGCATTAATAAAAATGAAATCTTTTTAGACTTAAGTGATATATTAATTCCTAAAAGCCAAAATTTTCCCTTAAGATTTTAATTGTAGTGTCAAAACAATATAATTTTGACTGAATCGCCTTACATTAAGATATTCAATTTAGATGGATCAGTTAATTCGTTTTAATAAGTATAAAATAAAAACAGTATAATTTTAAAAATAAATTTATCATTTTATTTTAATTAGGCCAGTTATACAAGTTACTTGAATTATATGAACTCTAACCCTATAATTGATGTGTAAAATAAAATTATCATATATCCTCATAGCTCATTTAACTAATACTTCTTGAAAGGAACATAATTAGTTGAATAAATGTTATATTCATATTTATCACCTTCTGCTCAAATGTTTTATGATAATTATAATAATTATCTCATAATTTCAACAGGCAGCATAAAATCTTTAACAGTTATTGATTATAACAAAGCTTCATAAAAGTATGTATATAATACTACATCTACTTATGAAAAAAGCTAGACTTGTTTCATTTCAGAAAGAAACTTAATCATAATAGTAGATTAAACTCCTTAAATATACATTTACGATTATATGAAAAATGTTGCAAATATTGCACCAACATTTTTAAATCAAATAATTTAAATAATTCCAGATATTAATAACAACTTCATCTACATTTAAACTCAATAAACAGTTCACTCATTTAAATTTCCAGAAATGAGCTATTATGAAGCTTTGAATGATAATACTAATCCAAATAATTCAAAGATTGACCAAGCTAAATTAATCTTCAATTTAAATGCTCTATTTGTGGTCAAATCAGATTCTGTTATTATGGCATATGACTTAATAGAACCAATAATCTCAGAAGAAAAGAACTTTTTGAACCAAATATCTTTCTAATTTATATAATTTGACAGTTTTATTGTAACTTATAACATATAAACTAGTTCTCTATTACTATTCAAAGAAAGACAGCTAAAAGATGAACTATTAATAGATTTGGCATTCTTTACCATTTAGAAGTGTGATTTATTTCAAATAGATTAGAATACTTTTGCTTTTATATCACCTCTAAAAATCTTTTAAATTTAGATAAATTTTAAAACAAGCAAATTGGAAATTTATCACTTAGTGGAAATAAATTAATCCTATTCTAATATCTTATTTGATAACTTGAATAAAAGACTAATATTATTAGATAATTTCTCAAAGTAAGTAAGCTTTTATTATTTTTCTTCTAAAACTATGAAGTAAGCTGATAACTTATAAAATAGTTACTAATCAATTTTAATCTAATAGAATAATATTATTTATTTCTTTGATAATATTATTGTATAGCATAAAATACTAGATTTAGAATAAAGCTCATAAAGCACACAATTAAAATTGGGAAACACAAAGCTTAACTATATGATAAAATTAAGCTTAGATAAAACTTAAAATTTTAATGATAGGTTTGAAAACATTAACCAATCAAACACTTATGATGCTAAAGAAGAGGGTGTGATTTTAGTTATTTAAAATTAAGATAAAGCTATTTATATAATAAATACTTCATTGCTTGCTATTGTTAGCTAAGTTGAAATAGATTACCAGATTGTTAATGTTGTTATAGATCGAAATAGGAAAATCATATTTTGTGTTTCAAATATATCATATACTTTCATCTATGATTTTAACTTATAATTACTCTCTAAAATTATGAATCCTTGTCTTGTTAGTGCTCAAATATATTTCGATGAAAGATTTATATATTCAGCTTGTCCTAATTCAGTTTTCTTTTACAATAGCCTGACTTTAGCTAAATAAAACTTTTTCATAAATTCAGGCTTCAAAAGTATTGATTATATATAATCTTTTAACTCCTAAAAAATATTTATTGTGGTTGAATAAAACTATGTTTACATAATATAACTAATAGAAAATACTAGCAATGCTTTTAAAAAACTTTTTTAGAAACAAAAATAAAAAATATAAGTACTAGAAGCAAGCATAATTTTAGATGAGAATAATTAATAATATTTTAAAATTTTAGGTATATCTTGGAATGATGTGATTTATTATTTAATTCCTTTACAAGCTTAAAATTCATGTATGGCCAATTTTATTTCATAAAATTCAGACATGAATTCTTAAAAAATCTAAAATATTTAGTAAAATGCAAATCTATCTAGCCAGATTGCAACTAAAATTCTCATTGAATTTAATAATAATTAAGTAATAAATAAAATAATGAATCTAAATAACTAAATAGATTAAATTTAAGTCGTAATTTATTCCTAAATTTAAAATATACTTATTTGGGATGATGGAAGCATAGCAGATGATCCTAACATAGGAGAACTTGTTATCCATAATACTTAGTTAAAAATTCAGAATTAACTTAAAATTAATCAAAATTAAAATATTTAACAAATGGTTATGTCCAATTTAAATTTAATAGAAATAAAAAACCAAATCGTTTTTGAGAGCATCCCTAAAGTAATATTATTTAATTTAACTATATAATCAATTAACTACAATGGATCAGATTTAGCCTAACCTATGATAGTTTTTAGAAACTGCAGTCAAGTAATATTAGACAATATTTAAATAAATAATGTAATGATAAATAATTAAACATTGTTTTAATTTGAAAATAATATTGAGATTGTAATTAAATACATTAATATAAGCGATTCTTATTTTAGCTCTATATTTTCAATAAATTAAGCTAATTTAGCCACTTTAAAACATATCAATTATGCAAATAATACAAATTTCCTTCAATAAGCTATCATTGGAGTATCTGTGTAGCAAATAGATTTCAGTTACTTGAATGTATAAAATACTCAAAAAAGCCAAATACTTAACCTTTAGGGCTGTCATAATATTAGCCTGAGCTAAGTTAATGTCTAAAATACTCAAGATATAATACTTTTGCAGACAAAACCATATGAAAATTTTTATATATACCCAATAAAGAACCTATGGATTGAAAATCTCAATGTTTAAGATTCCAAGAATGTTGGGATAGTAATACAAGCTAATTAATCAGTAATTGTTAATTCTTAATTTAAAAACTTATCTTAAGATAATCTTAATTTAATAAGTTCAGAGATTTCTAACATTCAAATTATTGAATGTAATTTCTAGAAAATAAACTTAAATGAAGGATTATCAATCCTTAGATATTTAAATTTTAACAATTTTATTTTACAAAAATCGAAGTTTTAAGAAATAATTGGAAATTTAGCTTATCTACTAAACTAAAATAATGGATATGAAATTCAATTTAATTCTTTGTAGTTAAATGGCAATTATGCATAAGAATCAAATATAATTCTCATTAATTTTGCTTAAAAGCTCATTATCAAAGACTGCAATTTTGTAAATTAAGTATCATAGTAAAATGGAGGTGCTATAAATATCTAAAACACACAAGAATTGGTAATTAGTGACACTCAATTTTTGTAAAATTAATCTGTTTTAGGAAGTGGAGGATCTTTGTTTCTTTATCAAATCTTAAATTTACTAATTTAAAATTCCTATTTTATTGATAATAAATCAATAAATGAGTCTGGAGGAGCCATTTTTATTGATTAAAATTTATTAGTCAATACAAATACTTCATTCATAAATTGTAAATTTTAATAAAATTCAGCTCTACAAGGATTAGGCGGTGCTATTGCTATTTATTACTGCGACTTAAAGCTAAGGAATATGAACATTTAGAATAATAAAGCAGCTATAGGTGGAGCAATATATTATAGGTGGATTATTCCTTAAATAATTTAGAATGGCTAAATCGAACTAAATTAAAATATAATTAATAATAACTAATGTGTTTTATATGGAAAAAATATAGCTTCTACATTAAGGAAAATAGTGGTAGATATAAAAAATAATACTTAGATTAACATCGAAAAGGATGAGTATTAATAATAAAAATCCATTTTAATTAACAATTTCAGGAGTGGCGATTACTTATTTATTGATGATATTCAGATAGTAGACGAAGAAAATAACTATTATAAATATGATCCTTCATTAAAATATAGTTAAAGTGCTTAGGAAATTATTTAAAAAACAACAGTAAATGTTGTAAATGTGGAAGATGACAAAAATCAAAAAATTAATATATTTGGAGGAACTGTTTTAACATATTTAAATGGAAAATTTTCCTTTAATATAAGTCTTTCTTATTTTCCTAACTCAAATTCAACTTTTTAGATATAATCTTAAATGATACGACCACTTTATGATTCATAAAGAAATATATACATAGAATAAAAATAGTTGTCTATGGAATTTAAAGTTAATTTTAGAAAGTGTGTAATTGGAGAAATATAAAAAGAGTTTCTCTCATCTGTAATTTGTGATGAGTGTCCTGATGATAAATACTCTTTAAGCATCTAAGATTAAAATTGTGAAATCTGTCCACCTGAAGCATTATAATGTCAAGGTTCATAAATTTAAGTAAAAAATGGATATTGGAGATAGAGTAATTCAACTGACTAAATCATATATTGTAGGAATAGGCCAGAAAATTGTTTACCAGAAAGTTTAGAATCAAGGGTATAAATTTTATTAAAATCAATTATTTCACCAATTTACTGAAATAATTATTAAAAAAGTAATAATAAATATAATATAGTTAGGATGTACTGCTGGATATGTTGGTCCTCTCTGTGAGTAATGTGATTTTTTTGGTAGTGTATGGGGTTAAAGGTACTCTAGTTCTTTTTCATCTCAAAAATGTGCAAAGTGCTCCAATATGATTATATTATCAGTGATTTAATAAACTCTATTTGTCATTCTGTTAACATTATATATCTACATATGCAATAGAAAGATTATTAATTCAATAGAAAGAGATTTACAAAATTATTATATTAAAAGGCTTGGATTAATTTATCTTAATAATTCAGGTAAAATTAAAAAATTTATTTTTAATATTTCGTTTCACTACCCACAGATTCTCATTTATTGACCTTTATTAAGTAAGGGTATATTTGATGATCTCTCTTTTAAAAAATAATAAAAATTTATATTGAGCTATTTTTGTTATAAATTAGTTTATAAAGCAAATTCAACAGTATACTCAAAGATTCTTATAGACCACTTGCAGGTTTTATCTATTTTGAGTAGTATTTCCTTCTAATTTCCAACTTTTATTTAGATTTCGTCTAATGTTGGAGGAAATCCTTTATTGGTTTAAAATAACATTTTTGATTGCTTTTATCCTAGTGAAATGAGTTGGCCTAAATGGTTTGCTAAAGTAATCTGCTCAATAAGTCTACCTTTTGTTATATACATACTTTTTTAAATGATTAATTTTTTTTTAAAAGTATTTAAAAATATGAGTACTCACTCAAGATATTAAAAAACAACCTTGATTTTCTTTTATTTTTATTTCTACCCTTCGATTATATTGCTCTTATTTAAATCAATTAATTGCATAAAAATTGGTGACTCAAAATATGCTTAAGTTGATACTTTGATAGTTTGTAGGGAATTTTCAGATCATCTATTTTATAACTACATATTTAGCTTTCCAGCAATATTTATCACATGCATTGCTATACCTATATATTTTATTTACAAAGTAAGGTAAAGTATGAATTAAAAGCTATCTAAAATACAAAAGAGTTCTTTTTAGTTCATATATGATCCTTACATTAATAGTTACTACTATTGGGAATTCATAAGATTATTTTACAAGAGTGCTATCATGGTAACTTCAATCCTTCTGGAAGAGTATCTTTTGTTGAAAGTAAATTTCATTAAAATAATTTTAAATCCTCATTAAATAATTTTATAAAACATAAGACTTGCATTATGAACTAAATATTGATACTTTACAAGCATTTTCAGATGAAGGTTAACCCATTTACAAACAAGTTTCATAATTAATTAGAAACTCAATCTTTACTAATAAATATTTCCACTCTTAACTTTTGCTTTATACAGTATTTGCTCATAGATCAAAACCAGGTTCTAACGACAATACTTTCATTCTTTTTTGTGATTTTAAATATAAATTTTATTTTGAAGTCTATGTTCTTAACCTTCATAAAATCTATTCCAGCAGCTAAAGAAAATAGAAATGCATTTTAAGAATGTCTTTATAGTCTAAGAACTAAATATCCTTTTATTTTTAGCTACATTTTATTGGATCATAAAATTAAATTCTAAACTGCTTTGAAAATAAAAAAATTAATGTAGTAAATAAAGAATGTGATTGAGAGTAAAAATGAAAAACTTACTTCTGTATAGCCTAGTGCAAAAAGTTAATTTCAATCTTTTATGTTAAATACATAAAAATCACCAAGGTAATTTAAGATTGAGTTATGTAATTAATAAATGGAATGTGAAACTGTAAACTCTGAATTTGATAATCTAAAATAATCTCAATAACCTCTTTCATTAGAAACTAAGTACTAACTTTCAGTTAGATAAAAAAGTTAAGGTAATTCTAAAACTAATATTAATATTTTATATAATATATTTAATTTTAAATTAGCTGGTTCACCTCTAATTAAATCTGATAGTATTAGTTTCAGTCAAAGTATATAAAAATAGAGTAACTTCTAATTAAGGCTAATTACAGTCTCAGGTAAAATTAACTAACTTTTTTCTTAATATGTTAATTTATTTTTTTAATAAAAGATTAAAAATAAGACGAGGTGATAGAAAAATAAGATTATTCAAATATATTTACTAATAGTTGATATTAATTATTTTTTTGTATTATATTTAAATCTATTTGTAAATTCTTGGAAGTTAAATATTTTTTTAATAGGTAAAATCTTAAATCTACTTTCAAATAAAAAATAGTTAATTTGAGTAGCTTAGCATTTGAAACATTTTAATTTATCTAAATTTTAAAAAAACTATTTTTCAATCAAAATACAGTAAAATCTTTACTACAAATAAAAAGAATTATTAAAAACTAGATTTATTTTGGTATTTTGTTATTTTTTTAATATTCAAAAAAGAAAAATCAAAAAATATGGAATCTTAAAAAAGTTTATCTCAATTTTATTAAAGAAACTTTGAGGTGCAAATTATTCATTTCAAATCACATGTGCTTTTGTTTTTTAAATCTTAAAGGGAAAAGATAATATCTAAATAAAATTTTTTTACAAATTTTTAACAGAAATAAATTTTATTTTTACAATTTCATGATAGAAAGCAATTATTTTTTTCCTTATAAGATGTTTCATCTTTTCTTTTAATTGAGGTATTTACTAAAGTATTCATTCATATAGAAATATTTGTTTTTAAGGATTTATATGTTTGGATTTTGCATTCAAAACAGAATATTGAATTATTATTTAATTGTTGAATATTTTCAAACTTTTGTATGGTTACAAATATCCTCAGATTCATCATAATACAATTATTATTCATTAATCTCCCATGGAAGTATTTCATTTTTATCATTCTTATATGAGAAATCTTAATTTTTATTTTTTATAGTATTAGCAAAATCATTAGATTCGTTAACTTTAATCATGTTTTAACTTTTAATTTTCTTTTTGCTGGAATTAAAATTATTATTTGTTAATTCAGGCTTATCGTGATAATATTTTGGTCTATGATTAACACTAAATATATTTTCATCAACTAGCATCACATCAGATTCACTTTATTTATTTTCTTTTTTTCTTGGTCCTATTGCAGTTGTTGCCTTTTTTAAATATTATTTGTCTGAGTAATCAAAATTGTTTTACCTACTATTTTCCACATTCCATTTTTTAATAAGCAACATATTTTATCCAGCACTGTTCAGAGCATTTTGTACTAACTAAGATTATTCAACATTTAAAATTTACTGTTATTGTCTCTTTATTTGACTTGCCTACTTTTACAAATTCTAAGTCATTTAAAGCTAGTCAGCTCCAATATTCTACATGATTTAACTATTATTTAAAATTTTTGAGTCATTTATTAGGGTGTTAGATACTTTATTATGAGGACTCAAATTTAAATTATTATAAATTTAGGTTTTTTACTATTACAAATTGATTAACTTTTACTTGATTTGCTCATTATTCATTTATTCTTCAACAGTTATTTAATTTTATTTTCTGTTTTATCTACTCTTCATCTTTCTTTTAAACTAAATTTATTATTAAATTTAGTAAGAAATTGCAAATTATTTAGATTCGCTATTTTAGTTTTCATTGAATTAGGGTATTTTTTCATTTGAGGGGAAAAAATTCATCACAGTTTAAGAGTTTTATTACATTTTTGCTTCAATATTTTATTAGTTCATTTTTTATATTTATTCATTGTACTGCATATTCCTTAGAGCTTTACCTTGTGGTAAGAAAAAATCTGATTCTCTGACTTGGTTATTTCTATTAGTAAGAGATGTATTAGCTCTCATTACTGGAGAAGTACTATTGCTATTGGCATATTAGTGAAAATCACTTACAATAGTTGTTGTTAAATTATGATTTAAGTTACTAGAATTTTAATTTTATGCACTCTGCATCTACTTTGATTAAATACTAGTTTGTTTAAACATCTACTATAATTTTATTCTTTTATCTTTTGAAGCAGCTTTTTTTTCATCTTTTTCTTTAATATCATGCTATTTTATAATGGAATCCACTATTTAGTTGTAAGTATTTTTCTTTTTATTAGATATAAATTTCAAATTCTTTTTATTTATCTGTATGAAATCGCTGTTTCTTTATTGATTCATACTACTGCATTTTACTTGATTCTTTTTCATAACCAAAGGAGACAATTCATGAACCTAAAAAAAATCAATTTGTGTGTAATTTCTGTTATTATTTTTTTCACTAAATTTATTTTAATTTTCTGATACCTAGGTTTACTAGGTTTAGGTTATTGCTTTGTTTTCATATAAGATTCTGTTTTAATTAGTCACATTATTATTAATTTTTGTACTCTATTTATATTATGAATTGCTCATCTGCTAATCAGATACCTAAATAGTATAAATATCATTTTTTTAAAGAGGAGAGTATATTGTTCTATTTAAGTAGTCAGAAATCAAAGTTTACTAAGTTTTATTATTCTAATTTTCACTTATATTCAAATCTTGTTTAACATACTTAAAAGGGCTTTGACTACTTTTTTTTAGGTTTTGCTTGATATTTGGTAATTAATTAGATCCTTAATTAAAGTGACTCTGAGCTCCGCTAATAAATGGTTTTTTTATGTGGTGCCTATTTTGGTGTTGTATATTTAATTATGCTGATTCTTATTAAGGAAATTCTAGCAGTTTTCTTTTAGGCTATATATGTTTTTCACCACTGTATCTATAAATATCTGATTAAGACATATTTTACTCCTTCTTTTCTTAATCTTCTAACTATCCAAATCTTATTTCATTATCTGATTTATTTAAAACAGAAGATCTATCTCTTTTTTTATTATATCCATCAATCACAAATATGTGCTTTAAAATAGATTAGCTATTAGCTTCATTTATATGCTATCCATCATGTCCTATAATATTAGAATTACTGCCTTTTGATTTTAAATAAAAGAATATTAATTTCAAAATAAAATAATTTTTGCCTTTTTTAATTAAGCAAAACTTTGGACCACCATAACATTATCAAAATAAAATTTGAACAAAAAAAAAGAATAAAAAAATAAAATAAAATTGATGGTTTCAAGACCTCCTAATTCATAATAAGTATTTAATTAAATTACTATCTTAATATAAGTTGTGGTAATAAATTTATTCAATAAACAATACTATATTATAAGCTTTAATAACTTACCTTAATTTGTAAGAAGATTGCTGAAGTTAGTCCTAACTATAATATTATTTGGCATATCTTTTTATTTGTTTTATTGATTAGTTTATGAATGATAGTTTATATTTTCATTTTCATTCATTTTATTTTGGCTTTCATTTTGAGGAGATTTTTAATAAGATTTCTACTCTTTATTCTTCTTTCTATTATTCATTTCAATAAGACTAGATGTTCTTTCTGTAAAAAAGTTAATCTTGTTTAGATTCTCTGTATATCTATCATTTGTATCTAACTATAATTCTATTGTTTTAACTAACTCTTAAGGAGAAGAAGCTTATCTACTACTCTCATTTCTTTATGAATGAATCCTATTTGTATCATGTATATTATTTTATTTTTTTAAATCCTATTGTATGTCGTTAAGCAATACTTCATTTATCTTTTTTGGAGAAGCTCCTTTAGAATCTTAATTCTTACAATTAGATGTTGTCTAGCTCAATCTTCTTTACTTTTAAGGAGAAAATGATTCCTCTTTATGTTCATGTGTTTTTTACTAATGTAAACCATTTCTTTAGCTCTCATTTAAATACCATTTTTAAATAATTATGTTTTTTTTTTATGTGCCAATTATATTTTATGTGGCTTTATCTACTTTTGAAGTAAATATCATGTCCTTAAGCAAAACTGAGTTTTTTTAAAATTTAGAATCACTTGAGTTAATATTTAATTCAATAAAATCTGTATCATCTGTCTTCTTTTTTATGTAATTTAATGCACTGCTCATAATAAATAAAAATAATAAAATAATTGCTCTATTTATAATGAATATTTATAAATTAAGAATATAATTGTATGCAAAAAAATTGTGGATTTAGTTATAATTCTAAATGATTATCAAACGCAATCAAATTTACACTTTAATTATTCAAACATTTGTTACTCATTAATTATATTAAATTAACCTATTTTACTTAAATACTTTATTCATAATAAAACTTATAAACAAATAAATTATAATCACTGTTTCAGATATTGCTATTTTTACAAAAATATAAATAATTTTATGTTATTTGTTACATTTAAAAATCTGTTTACAATAATTAGGTTAATATTTCAAAAATCCAAAATACACTAACTGACAGAATAAGATATAAAAAGCTTAAAAGAGAATAAATTAAAATATATTCAAAATATGTTGCTTTAACATTAGATAAATTTTCTTTCAAGTTTTATTTCACTATTTTTCGACATATCTTAATGTAAATAACTTTTATATAATTTAAAAAAATAAAATAATCTTTTTGATGATTTGAAGATTTTACTTTTTTAAAATTAACAAAATTTCTTAAAGATACAATGACATATGATAAAATAAATTTCTATTATATCTTAAAAAGTTATCAAAAATTTGTTTCATATACTTAATTGTAAAATGGTGGTAGTAATGGATTTTAGTTGAATTTGCTGAATAAAAAAGCTTATTTTCACTTTTTGTTTATATTTTTATTAATTATTTTTTAAAAAATAAAAGAGCAATAACTACTAATTGTTAATAAATATTTTATTTATTTAAAAAAACTATTATAAATTTATGGCATAAAATAAATTCCTTATTTACAAAATTAGTTATATTATACTTTAATTAAATGAATATTAATACAGAACCTATTTACTTGGTTTTAAGTCTTTTTAGAGTAATATTAGTGAGACCTTAAAATACTAGGTGAATAAAATAATTTTCCTTCTCTTAATTTTTCAAATTAGTATTATGAGAGCTTAAATTAATGCTAAAATCGAATATTTAGCAAGTTATGAGAAAGATTTATCTGAACATTAAGAATAACATTTATAATAATAATAGAGATAATCGTAATTAGCAATAGTACTTGAGCAATCATTAAAGCAAGAAATATAACTAACCATATTCGCATTATTTTGATTTTAAATTTTTGCATACTCTGTATTAAAAGTTTTGCAATTATCAGAAGAAGCTAAACAACTTGTATATTACGTTTATAAAGAATTACATTTAGTTGGGTCATTTGCTGTCCAGCAAGCTATTTCACCACAATTTTTTTCAAGACATGAGCTAAATTCTGTTAGAGTTTATGCATTGACGTGTAGAATAATGCAAAATATAGCAATAAAAAATATATTCATCTCCTTTGCTAAAGTTACTAATAGAAATTCGCTATTTTTTTACAAGGAGCAGGTTTTTTTAAGTAAAAAATAATAATCTTTATAAATTTTTTAATATCAATTAATTTTTTACCTAAAATTGTGTTTAAGTTCTATCTATCATATCTATTTTATAAATGATGAGTATAATCTTAATAGGTCTCTAAATCAAAATCTTAATAATGCTGGATAATTAAAAGTGAAAGGTTATCATTCATTTTCACTTTTAACAAACAAATTTCATCAAATAATTTTAGAAATAAATTATTGATTGAGTGAGTCTAGTCTAGTCATAAAACCTTTAATAAATTCAAAAAAAATAATTTTAATTTATTTTAATAATTCCATAAAAAAATAATATTACTTCCTTCATTTTAATATAATACTAAAATTTTTGAAAATATTTAAATAAATCTCTTAAATGAGCCAAGAGACACCCGCCTGCCAATTTTAAAATGTTTTATGAACAATTTAGATATTTCTTTAGTTTGAAAAAATATTGTATATTTATTTTGTTTAGATTTTGAGATTATGAAGAGTTAAAATAAGATTTAAAGATTTTTTTATCTTAAATGAATATTTTTTAGAAAATGTTGAATAAAATGTCTAGTATTAATAGTATTAAGAATGTGACATATAAATTTTGATCAAACAAAAATATAAAATTATTTGGTAAAATATTTATTTTTTTATTACTTGTTAAAAATATATTTGAGTTTTTTTATTCTTTATCTATTTCTTTCATTTCATTTCTTTTTCTTTTCTTCTCTTTCTTCTTATTTTGAACCAAGAATTTGTAATATCTTAATGAAAATTCTAACAATGTCAATATAGATTATCAAAGATCCTAGTATATAGTCATCAATATCAACCTTTTAGCTCTTGTTTCCTATGATAATCTAAATATCATATATTAAGTAGAAAGAATAGACTATCACTCCTGCATATTATAATAGCATAGTCACTAATTCAAATCTAAAGAAGAAGTTGACCAAACTAACAAGAAATATAGAACTTAAGAAGAGGAAGAGAGCACTGTTCATAATAGTGAGGTCCTTCTTTGTTGTGCAAGCATATACAAATAACATAATAGTGGCTCCTGCAGTAAGTAAACCAGCTTGAAGGACAATATATTTGTCAAAATTTAAAGTGTATGCAGAGACGAAATAACCTTCACATAAAGTGAAAATACCTAAAGCTATATAGTTTATAGGAACAGTTTTTGTTAAGACTCTTACACAGTACATACCGATGGAGATAGCAATAGTTAAAACTGAAGACAATATCAATAGCCAATCATTTTTAATTTAGAATAATCTAAAAGCATGATTTTATTAGCTCAAAAAGATCATCAAAACTGTAAATGCTAATTGAACTGATAAAATTGAAAAGACTTTTCTTACAAATCCTAATCTAACATTTTTGAGGAGATTTCCTCTAATCTCTCCTTCCTCTTGTTGATAATCTTATTGATAGTTTGTATTCATATATTCAGCGTTCATTTTTGTAAAAAAATTATATATCTTTCCTTAATTAGAATTTTTTTAATTTATTTTAATCACATCAGAGAATCACTTAGAATTTGTGTTTTAATATATCTAAATGATGTAGATAGATAATAACTAATCCAATAATTCTATTACTATTAATGAGAATACAATCCTATTAAACGTGTGATTATTTTAAGAATTTTAACAAATTTAAAGTAAAATACTATTCTTCACTTATTTAATAATCTTAACTCTACTCAAATTTAACTAGAATAGCATGCTTTCATTTATTTATTTATTTATATAATAAATTTTCCAATTATTGATGAAACTAATTTTATTTTTAATAAAAATTCTTTAAATCTTTAAAATTAGTTTTAAATATTTATTTTTTAAATTTTTAAATTTAAATAAAATTTATTTATTTAATTTAATTTCAAGTATTTAAATTCAAACAAAATACTCTTTAAAAAAGGTGAAATTCTATTTTTATAATACAAGAAAAATCGATTTTAATAAATCTAAACAATATGAAAGAGTCAATAGAAGGTTTAATAGAAAAAAATAGAAAGTACAAAGAATAAAATATGATGTCATTAGATTTTTGATAAGAAGATCAGGCAACGTCAATTTCTTTTACATAATAAAAGAAAAAATAGACTAAGCTAATTTTGACTTGGTTGTATTTTAATGGTAAAACAAAATGTTTGTTTACTTTTTTAAAAGGTAATCTTAAAATGATTCTTGAAAATTTTAAGAGATACAATGATAAAAATTAATAATTTATTTTAAAAAAGTAATTATTTTTGTCTATTATAATATCTATATGTCCAACAATCCTTTTTCTTGATAAATAAAAGAATTTTGTGTTTGATTAGATTAACCTTGAGGTATTTAGAAAAATTGTCAAATTAAATTCAAAGATTGTGTAAACAAAAAAAAAAGCGAATTAAACAAATCTAAATATAAAATTATAAAAGTATTTATGGCAGCCTTGAATTTAGAAAGATTTGTTTACATATTAAAGGAATGAAAAATTAATCTAGATATTAATTTTTAAAGAGTAAATCTTTGTGTATATTTTCAATGTAAAAGAAAATTTAACTGTAATATTTAATTTTTAATAGGACATCATCATTAATCTTGTAAATTGTAAGTAAAGATTTCTCCGCAGTCATAAACTATAAGAAAAATATCAAGAAACATTCTTTATTAATTTCTTACATTAATAAATCTAAAAGGGAAGTTAGGTATTTAGGTAGGGTAGGTAATTTAGAAATAATAATTATTTTAAAAAGAAGGAAAAATATTTGTATATTATAAAGTTCATACTAAAATGCCTAATTGATAAAGGAAATACTAATTAGACTGATACGCAATATAATTAATTATATGATTTATATTTTATATATAGAAGTAGTTATATATTATATAAGTAGATCAAGAAAAAAAACACAGATTCATCTATCCATAAAATAAATAGCCTTTTGCGTCATTAAAGTTTTACTTTTTTTTCTGTTTTATTAGCCTATTTCATGCAAATCTTATGATTTAAACAAAATAATAGCTTCTTTTGCTCATACTTAAAATTCAATTTCTCTATTATAAGAAATAATTAATATTGATTGAACCACAAATTGAAAGTATGAAGTTTAATATAGCATGAAAATGAATAAGCTTAAATATACTTTCTGAGTGTTTGCTGAATATATTTGAAATTAATAAGGTTTTTTATCATTTTATACTAAAATTGTATAATATGTTTAATTTGTAAATGCTATGGAAACCTTTTTATATCTATCTATTGATCTGTGTTTATTTTTTCTGGCAAACTAACAGATTTATGATTTAATTTATATAATTACATAAGTTCTAAGTATTTAAAGTTCGGAGGATTAAGAAATTTAATTAGAGAGACTATGGTTATGACATTGTGGTGATTCATTAACTTTCCATTTTAGTCTTTTTCATGTCTTAAAATTACTCAAAAAATCGTTTGAAACTAGATTTGTTGTTTATATTTTTAGTGTGTATTTCTTTACGATAAATTGAATAAGTTTTTTAGTTAAGGATAAAGTACGATTATTTATTTATAGTATGATGATTAGGATTAATTTATAATTTTATAATTCTGTATGGTAGGTATATGATATCATCTGTTCTTTTAGTAATTGTAATATATTTGTTTTAAAATATAAGGTTATTATATAATTTTTAGTTTTCAGCTTGAGAATAGATGAATATTTTTTAAAATTTTTCTGATGTTTATCTATTTCAAAAGCAAGAAAGCTTTAGATTACTAAGTATTTTATAACTTTCAGAAACTAACCATTTAATTCTATTATATCACTCTATACTTGCATATTTTATTTATATTCTCTTCTTAATCATCTCCAGAATCTTCGTTTACTTATGAATAAAACTACTCAATAAATTGCTTCTCTTGATAAGTAAACTTCTTTTATTTAGGTTTCTTGAACAATTATAACTTTTATTTTACGGAATATGATTAATTTATGAACGTTACTTGAATAAAAATCAGTGGATTAACATAAAAATTGATAAAAAATCATTTAAATTAACATAATTTCTTTCAATTTTTTTGTAAGAAATCCATAAAATTTCTCATCTTAATTAAAAATTTTAAATTACAGTGGCTGAATCGTCTGAAAATGAAAGAGTTTCTGGTATTTCAATACGCATTATGAAATCGCCTGTCTTTGGAATTGAGAGCGCTTAACATCTGGCATCAAATACCTTATTAAATACAAATTAAGTTAGTTATAAATGAAAATCACACAAATTAAAAAATATTTATGAGTATTTTACTTGTGATGATTTGTGAAGGATACAGATATTTTCTTAAGTGGAAGTATACTCTTATTGTAAAAAAGATTTCTTAATGCATTCCAAGGTCTATACCAAATTTTCCATGTAGTACATATTTAATATACATCTATTTTGAGAAAATAAAATTTAATTAAATTTATTATAAAAAATATATAATGATTTGATAATATGTAAAAAGTGCTTTAACAGTTCATGCTTTTTAGTAATTTTATATATGCAAATTGGTTTTTTATTTTGCAATCAATTTTTTCAAAGATCGAATGAAGAAGATCAATTTAACCTTTTTTTGATTGAAGTTCAAAATATTATCGATTTTTTAGATTAAATTTATTGATTTTGTAAAATATATCTGTAAAATTTTAAATCTAGTGTTTCAGTTGTTGGGATAACAGTGTTTTGTCTAAATGATGATGGGGAAAATATTTTTTTAGAAAATAAAAAGAAGTCAGGTAGAGTGAGCGAATTAATGTTTTATGAAAAAATGAATTAATATTTTATGGAAGAATGATTGATCGAGGTTATTGAGTCTTATGGAAAAAGAAAGAAATTAAATGAATAATTTATTTTAGCTTTTTTAGTAAAAATTTTGTGGAAATAAAGAGTTTTAATTAACATATTTATAATAATACTAAGTAATAATATCAAACAATTCTTAGTCTGTATTGCGTAATTACTTAATCGTATATTACAGATTAGGTAAAAATAATTGATAGTATTGCTCTGACCTGGATAAAGCATAGAGTCAAATATTTACATTATTAATTTATTTATTTTTTTAATTGCTTCAAAAAATAGTAGTAGTTAAATTTGTAGGGTTGTAAGTACCAAATATTTTCAAATCAAGATAAATTTATAAATTCAACTCAATATAGTCAATCAGTCATTCAGTTGTTTTTCATTTCTTCTCATTCAAAATATTATTGAATTATTGACTTGCTAAAATTTCTTTTCAAAATTTAACATAAATCAGTAAATTGAATTTTTTAAGAGGCTTACTCTGGGTGTTATCTGGTTAAGGCGGTCTCCATTAAATATTCTTCCATAGTCCAACCAATCATATCAATCAGTGATTTTGTAATATGCACCGATTTCACAATATATCCTTTTCCCATGACATAATCTCTCTTTACATAAAATCCACCAGAATTAGGGTGGTCTTACAAATGTTTTCTAAGACGCTACTCAACAAGTTTTTCTTCAGATTTATCATCTTCAATAACTTGAGGCTAATTATTAATATCCTCAAAACTATACTCTTCTTGCAGCCTCTACTCAAATTCTCTTAAGCTGCTCTTAAATTCCTCAATTTTTTATCCCAAAAGAACCAATCTTTCATGTTAAGATCCTTTCAAAGCGTTGACCATTTCTTTCCTAAAATAAGAAAAAAAATAAAGTTTTAGACCATGTAAATGTTTTTTGTTGAGGTTTTAGTTTTTTTATTTTAAAAAATTCTTCGGTTCAGTATGAAAATCAGTTTTTTAGGTTGAGGTAAGCTGTATTGAAAATAATCAAAAAGTGTAACAAAATCTGAATTGATGGTTTCTTTCAAAAACGAGAAAATTTATAATTATAATTTCTATTTATGCATCTGATTTAATAAAATATGTAAATATCGTCATTGAAAGCAGATGACATATAATTATGTAAAACAGCTTTTCAACAATTTGATTAAATATTGAAATAATCAACTGCGTAAATCTTTCTTGCTTGTTAGATAATAAATTACTAATTTTAATCAAAAGCAATTTTATCAATTAACATTCTACACTTTGTCTCTTGCTTAAATTATATTTAAGTGTATCTGCTCTAAATAAAATTAATATTCAAGACAAATTTATGGTGGTAATATCGCACATACACTTAATTTTGCTTAACTTAAATGATATAAGTATCAAGTAAAGACATGCATTGAATTAATTTTCTTGAAAATAATTTTGATTTTGAACAGCTGGAATTCCTTATATTTTTTACATTTAAATTATTGTAACCAATCTTTTTAATTTATCTTAATGTATTAAATTTAAGACAAAATATTAACAATTGGACAATTGTTTCTCCTCATTTGCCCTCGAATAATGATTTGATTTTTTGCATGTCTTTGAGGTTACAATTGACGAAATTTTTAAATTGATGAGTTGTAAAAATCCAAGAAATGTTAAAAATTTAAGATTATAACCTAACATTAAGCGTTTTTTTGTGTCTAAATAATATAATTTAAAAATATTTACCAGTTAACAGTAGGGTATCTCATGTAATCTTCAAAGTATATATTAATTATGCTGTTGTCTGAATTTAATGTTACATATTCCACTCTCTTCATTTTGTTAAATTAGTTAACACTGTATTTTCTTGTATCAATAACATAGTTCTTGTTGATAAGAATATCCTATTTTTTATATATAATATGATTAAATTTCCATAACGAATAATTAATTATTCTTTGTAAAATTCTTTATTTTTTTATTATTTATTAGCAAATTATTATAGAGTTTACTCATTGAACCATTTACTCTTTTTGCATTCATAAATTTTTTACGCCAAATTCTAATTTAAATTTATTATTTTTTTAATTAAATGTCATACATCTCCAATATTAAACCATTCATCCCATTAGTTTTCCTTTGAATTATTGAATTCAACAACAGTAGCAGTAAGAGCATGCTTTGTGCTTGTGTTTTCTTATTTTGGTTTAACTTTTTCTGGCAAAGGCCCGTATTTTGCCTCATTTAAACATCTCAAAATTTTTCTTATCATTGCTTAAAATTGTGAAATTGTTTGAGTTATTTATTAATGTTATTATTACTTTTATTAATTTCAAGTGATTTCTCTCTTTCTTTTTTTCTTTATTTATTATTTATAAGATTTCTTTCCTATCTTTTTCAATTTCTTTTTATTAAAAATACTTAATTTCTAAAAGAGTGAGCATTTCACATCAAGTTTGATGATTCTGCCAAAAAATCAAATATATAAATTCACTTTTTGTGTGTGTAAGAGTTTTTAATTTGAATATAAAATCATTCATTAGTAAACAATATTTTTGCAATTTAATGGATTAAATAGAGAGAAAAAGCTAGTTCACTTACCCCCTTAAATACCTTAAATAACAAGCATTAAACAAATATTAATTTTTAATAATTTTTAAGTGTTTATAATTAAAAAATTATATAATCTATTTATATGGTAATTAGTATAATATACAATAAAGAAATATATATTTTTTGGCGGACTTTTATATTGCAGCTCATTATTATAGAAAAGCCATATAAAGAAGTTATTATAGTTAGTTTCTATTTTAACCTACAAAATATTTACAAAATTTATTATTATTTTTAGTCTATTTTGGCTCTGAAAATATTTAGGATTATTACCTTTTTACATCTTAATATCTTATCAATTTTTTATAGAAAAAGCTGATTTAGAAAAATCGAAGCTGAATAATTCATTTTTCGACGTGTATCAAATTTCACTCTCTATTAATCTAAAGCTTACACTTCTTTTTAATTCAATATCTATGTTAGTATGTTTGTGGTAAATGTTCGTTATTCTAATTATTTCCACCATTACTATTATAATTACTAAACATATTGTTGTATTGTGGATTTTCATTATTTTGTTAGTAATAGCTAGGATTATTGATATTGTTTTAGTTTATTTGAAAATTATTTCCATATCCCATACTATTCATTACTACTTCATCTTGATTTTTAAACGTTACTGGGTTATGGCTTGGTGTTTAGTATTAAGACCCAATATTATAACTATCATTACTAAGATCTTAATTAAAGTTTTCTATGTTAAAAGGTTTAATTATATTAGAATTGCTTTAGAGCTACCTGTTAACACCAAAAACATTATTAGAATTCTAACTGTAAGTGTTAGAGTTTCCTGATTAATATAATTTATTTCTTGGATCTGCTAACATTCTATTACTAGCATTTATATCTTCTTCAAGCCATCTCTTCCTTTAGCCATTTTCCCATTCACCCTTTCTTGGGATACCATCTCTATCATAAAATATACCTATGCCATGCTGTTATCCATTTACCCAATTACCTTCATATTTCCTTCCATCTGGCCATACAAAGACACCTTTTCCATGTTTTTTATCTTCTACATATTCTCCTTAATATTATTTCCTATCAGGCCATGTGAAGCACCCTCTTCCATGCAGCCTTCCATCTCTGAATTCACCTTCATATCTCTTACCATTATGATACGACATAATACCATATCCATTGATTTACCCATCTTCAAATGAACCTTCATATTAAGTTTAATCAAACCAAACAAAAACTCCTTTTCCATGCTTTTTACCCCTGAAATATTCTCCCTTATATTTACTTCCATCTATCCACTCTTCTTCTCCCATTCCATGCTACTGATCTTCTTTCCATTCACCTTATTTTATATTTTTACATTATTAGATACAAAATGTTAAATTGTATCTCATTTTTTTTCATACCTGTGTAAGTAGATATTTCTGTGTACTGAGTGCCATATCCATCGGCTTTATTTCCCCTCCATTCACCTTCATAAATATCTCCATCAGAAGAAGTAAAACGACCTCTTCCTTATCTCATTCCTTCCACAAAAAATCCTTCATATTTTGATCCATCAGGCCATGTTAGAATACCTTTACCATGCATTTTGTCTGCAAACCATTCACCTATTTAGAAAAAAATATTTAACATAAATAAAAAAGGCTTAACTGATATAAAATTTAATTAATATATCCTTAACGAATATATTTTAAATTTATATAAAGTCAAAATAATAGCATTTATTACCAACATAAGTAGATCCATTAGGTAGTCTTTGTGCTTATCTAAATTCTTTATGCTTATTTTTTTCATCTGGAGGATCCAAGCCATAAATAAATGGTTAAAGTTGAGGGATTTTTTTCCTTGAAAGTCTCATCGTTTCTCTATTTTAGGAAATGTTTTCATTATTAATTATCTTGCCTGAAGAGTTATTTTAATTAAATCCATTCTAAGCTGCTGTGAAAGAATTATTTTATTGGTTATTTTAACCTAGATCCTACTGATTATTATAGATATTATAAGTATCCTTAGCTTTATTTTATTGCCCAATGCTTTAAATTTAAGTATTATTAAATTCTTAGTTTTTTATTGGTGAATTGGCTTAAGACTGATTTGCATACAATTACTTATTTTGTGTCTGAAGACCCTTATATTCATATCCTCCAAATGTATTATGATCTATTTATGTATTAAAATTGCCATTTACTGCATTTTATTTTTGGTCTTCGCTATAACAAACTCCCATTTCTTATTAATTATAAAATTAGTTAATAGTACTCTGCTAATATGTATTTTATATAGATTAATTTCTTATGTTTTAGTAAAGAATTATTCATTGTTTTATTATCTATTGTATTCAATCACAAAATTTATTTTTCTTTATGATTTAGATTCATAAAAACAAAAATTGAATAAACAAATCAAATCAAATTATTAGAAAAAAAAAAATAGATAATTGTTGTTGAAAAAAATTCATAAAAAATACTATTAAATTGTTTAAAATATTTTATAAATTCATAAAATTTTTTAATTTATTGTTTATTTTAATAGTTATTATTTTAATTTTCATGAATTCATTCAAAAAATAGTGTTTGATAATCAGAAAAAGCTACCTTCATCATGACAAAATTTGAAAGTACTAAATCCTTTATTTAATGAATTTATTTTTAATTTACTGTTTTGATATTATTTAAAATTTTTGACCATCACATTTTTTATCTTCAAATTTTACTTTTTCATTTTTGATCTTGAATTTCTAAAATCTTTGTTGCTAACTGTTATTGAATTTTTCATCAAAGATTTTAAAAATTTATAAAAAAACCATATAAAAATAAATGTTGATAAAAATATGTACATTATAATTCTTTATAGGGTTGGTAGATAGATGTTTAGTTGTGTAATAAATCAACTTAAAAATCTATTGATATATAAATGTATAGAATCAATTTTAATTAATTAGATATATTGCCATATAAAATTTGTTATATTTTTGCACTGTCTCTTTCGGACTTTAAAAAATCAATTTTGGGTTTTTAGTCTAGCATTTTGCTAATTACTATGAGCACGTTCATATGAAGATCTTAATTTATTATCAATTTCGAAAGAGTTAAATGCTCCTGAATCATATGAATCTGTTTTTATTCTTCTCTTTCTATGTACTGAGTCTTTTCTTTGCTAATTAGAGGATGTAGATGTCTATCCTTATGAACTTGAGGGGAATTAAATTTTTGTTTGCTGTTGAGTTGAGTTAGGCATAGATATCTTGACAAAATTAGTTTTTGTAGTGGAAGGGATACTTTGAAAGTTATTTGTTGGTGATTGCAGAGTTGAAAAGTTAGAAGGCGTTTTTACTGATATAAGATTGAATTTTTCGTTATTGAATTAAATATTATTTGAAACCATTTTTCTTTTATGAAGTTATCTGCTATTTACTTTTTGTGGTTTTTATTCCATAGCTGGCTGTTAAAATACTATGTTATTTTGAATAACTGTTGAGGCCAATTATTAGTTAATTGATGACTAAGTTAAAATAGATTATTATTATTATTGTCTTCCATTCTGTTGTGAAGTTAAACTAGATGATAAATTTTGTTAAAATTACTAATTAGTTGTCAGCACTGAACTTGGATTTTAAAATACTTGCTATCCATTAAAACTTTATGTCAAACTTGAGTTATAGTTGTTATTATTTTAAATAAAGTTATTCATGAGAGGCTAATTATCTTAGTTTGTTTAGAAATTAGAATTGTATTAGTTTGAATTTAAAGGTTGGTTATTATTTTATGAGCTTTTATGGTTAGCTGAATGATTTCTTTTTTAACTATTTTTAAGGGAGTAATTATTCATTTCAATTTATTTCAAAAAATTTTCTTGTGGAAGAAGTGAATTTTCATTAGTAGAAGCAATTGTGTGAGCTGCTGTTGTTGTAGATCCTCCACTTATTGTATTTGGTAAATAAATTAAGTTTGTGTTGATTTGTATTTCTCCATGCTTAAAGCTGTTAAGCTTTTTTTCTCTTAATTAAGCAGCTGCTTCTTTTTCTTATGAGTTCTACCTGCCTTATTATTATTATTAATTCATTAGTACAGAAAAGAGATAGTTACCATCTTGTTGTTTGCTATTTGATTGTTAGTTATTATGTTGCTATCCCTATACTTTTAAAGCATTATGAGGCTCTGATGCATGGCGAATAGGCATCAAATTTTCATTATTAAATTAGTTATTTTTGAAGCTATTTTGAATTCCAAAATCAGAAGGATTTTACTATTATGATTTGAGTAAATTATAATTAAAAGATTTTGAAACAGTTCCATTAGTAAAATTAAAGCTTCCTGTTAAGTTATTTGAATTTGTGCTATTTTTTGTGCTCTAAGAAGTTGGAATTTATTAGTTCATATTTGATAAACCAAATTATTCAGGGAGAGAAGGTCTGTGATTTTCAAAGAAATTTTATTTCATTACTTTTTTAGCAGTAATTTTTTCTTATTAGTTAATTATATTTGTCTATTGGGAAAGGTTATTGAGAGCATTTGATTATTGATTTTATTGCTAAGTGCTATTATACAGAGCAGCATTTTAATTTTGCTGATTTTAATTTAAATTAAAGGTATTGTTGTTTCCAGCGCAGGGCTTCTTAGGTTCAGGTTATTTTTTTTCATCTTAAAGACGATTTTATTTTAAAAACTAGTTAAAACTTTTTAAAAAGTTATGCCCTTACTATTTTTATTATGCTTAAGACTATTAATTAGAAGTATTTTATTAATTTGGTTAATTGGAGGTATTGCTTTATTACTAATTGTTTCTTTTTGCTTTTCCTTGGTTTAGCATTTATTATTAGATGATAAAAATTTACTAAAAATTATTGTTTGCTGAGTTATTCTAATTATTTATTTATAAAGGATTATGCTACTATGAGTTTTGAGGTGGGGAACTGTGAATGTTTCTTGCTTGACTTTTTGATACTCCTTGCTCACTGATGAATCCATTAACGTTGGTTGAATTCATTACATTTTGAATTTTGATTTTATTATTGTTTTTGTTAATGGAAGAGCAATTAGAAGGTTCTGAATAGCATATTTAATTTGAAAGGTCAGAAATCAAATTATTCTGATTTTAAATGTTGTTGTGCTAAGATTTTTTAATATTTGTTGACGTTCCAAAAATATTGCTTGAGTTAATATTTTAAGATCCAGCTTATGTTGAGGATGAATGAATAGAACTACTTTGAGGTCTCTACTTTTTAACAATTTCTTCAATTTTATCAAGTATTTGCTATTAATCTTTGATTATATTACTGTTTCCAGATTAATTACTATTATTTTGTCCATTTTATTACTTTTTTTCTCTACTCAAAGAATGAGTTTTATTCTCAAATACGAATTAAGCTTACTAATACTTTTGTTGGTTCAAATATTAATCATCTGCTTTCAGAATATTTTGTTAATTTTATGCTTACTGATTAAAATATGAAAGTTAATCATTTTATAAAGAATTATTAACACTAGAATGAGTTTGTTACACATTTTACACAGCAGTTTATTTATTTTATTATTAATTTTCTAAATATAATTCTTACTACTTTGAGAGTGTTTCAGCTTATTATCCTTTTAAAGAAACAGATCCATTTAAGGTTAGTGATTGCTATGTAGCACTAATTGTTTATGAATGAGCACTTTCTTGAGTTAATGGAGTAAGCATATTTGAACCCTCTTATAACAAACTATCTCCACCTGATATATTTTACTAGTTGGTTATTATAGCATTATTGTTTTATTGAGTTTGATTATTTGATGAACTGAATTATTCAATCTATTATTAGTCATGCTATAACATATGATCTTCTATGCTTTTAGGAATTTAAACCTTTTTTGCTAAATTTTAAAATTAGATATCTTTTTCAAAGTGCTTTGATTTCTTATCCATCAAGTCGTTTCCTTATGGAGAATCTTTTGACTTTCTATCTGAGCTGTAGAGTTCTAAATTTTCAGCTGCATGAGGTTATGAATGGTAGAAAATGTATAAATCTTACGCATGATTCTTTGGAACTTCATTTAAATAAAAATAAATCGTAAAAAATTTTTGGTGTAAATTTATTTTTTACTTGATGTTCGAATTGCTGGAATAAAAAAGTTATTTTTTAGGGCTAAAGAAGATTATGCAGTAATATTAACACCTTTTTGAGGTTTGAGAAGCTTTACTTGGTCAGGAAACTCTTCTTCTTCAGGCTTTAAATATTTAAATTATTAATAAATGCTTCTTAAAAATCTTTAAATTCATACTATAATTTGCTTGTCAACACCGTGAAACCTGGTATAAACATTTATTATTTATGAAATCATGGGTGCATCTTATGGAATTAAAGTATAAGCTATTTCTAAACTTTTTCCAAGCCAAAATTCTCTATTTATTTTAAAAAATGTTTTAAGATAATGATCAAATTTGGTTGGAAAGCAAATTAACTTACGAATCTGAAATTTTATAGCTGAGATTGGGATTTTATAAAAAGGATGACTCTTCTATAAATCTAGTTTCTGTAGAAATACAGTAAAAGCAAATAGCTGATTCTACTATTTTTCTTAAGGTACCTTCTATTTTTATTTCACTTTATGTAGGAGTAAAGGATGATATAGTAGACAAGTTAACTGGCTTCATTTATAATAAATTAAGTATGTTTGATGTTAAAAGCCAGTGATTTTCTTTTATTGTGCTGTTGATGAAATGCATATCAAGTTATGATGGTGAAAGAATAAAGTTTAATCTCTTTTTTGGGTCTGGCTCTTTTGATGAAATAAGCTCTTCATAAATTTATCTCATGTAAAATGCAAGCTTTACTTTTTTGTCAAATTTTTCATTAAAATTATCTCTTAGAGCCCCAAAATTGCTTGTGATGTAATGGAAAATAGGTAAACATTTGAAAGCTAAATTTATTTCTTCTTAAGAAAAGGTTGGAGCATCAGAAGATTCACTTAGTAAATTACCATATTAGCTTGAGAGTGATTTAAGACCTTTACTGGATCCAGTTGTTGTGCTGCTATTATGTAAATGAGAATTGGAGTAGGCAGAAGAAGACGATAGTTTCTTTTCTAAGGGATTTGTTGGGGTTAATAAACGACCTTTAGTACTGCCAGAGCGCTACTTTACAACAGGACTAGCTATTTAATTGTTATCACAGGAAGAAGAGGAGCTTCTTTGATTGCTTGATCCAGTAGACTTATTTTAAACTGGATTGTTATTTCCATATTCACTCCTTATTCTTCTGTGAGAGTTATTCAAAGAATTATTATTGGCTGTTAATTGCTACTATTATTATTATGCTTGGTTTTAAATTGAAGAGTTATTTGAATTTCTATTAAGCTTTTCGAATTGCAGTAATACCTTTTGAGATAAACTTAAAGTAGATTCTGATGGTTCAGCGAATGTTTGTGATTTTGTTAATAAGGAAGAATTCTCACTATGAAGTACTTAGTTAGCAATATTTAAGTTCCCTCTAATAAGAACAAAGTAGCAAATGCAAAGACAATCATATAAAATATGGATAGCAATTTTAGAAGATTTTTTTGCATAATCTAAAGCATCTTCATGCTTTCCTATTTCACTAAATAAAATGCACATTTACAAATTGAGAGATAATCTTAACTTTTTACGCTTGAGTTTATTTCCTAAATTTGAAAAATAGGTTAAAACATCTTCAATACCCTGCAAATTAAATCCATTTTAATTTATTTAAGAACTATCTTTTAATGTCTTTGAAAATGAGGAGATAAAAGCAGCTTCTGAGATGCAACCGCCGATAGTATTAGGAGCAGGTAAACCGTTAGAATCTATGATTAATTAATTATTTTAAAAAGATTTTCCAGCTGAAGCAGAATACTTGGAATCTGCATTCTTATTATTTTTATTATTTTAAGTTGTTTATGCTGCTTTTTCAGCTATTTTCTTTTTCATCCTCATATCTGAATTTTCAAAACAAGAATAAGCTTCATCAAACAACCCTGCTTTGTAAAAACAAATTCCTAAATTGATTACAACGGCAAGCATGAGATCAGTTGAGACTTTTCCTTCTTACTACATATAAGTATCAATAAGTACTTCTGCATTACGAAACTGCTAAATTGATTCTTTCAGATTGTTCTATTCTAGGTACTTTAACCCTATTTCTATTGATTGCTCAATATATTTCGGAATGTCTTATTCACTAATAGATTAAAAGTTGTTAGAATTAGAATTACTGTTATTGCTTTAGTTGGAAACAATGTTTTAACTTAGCTTATAGTTGTTTCCGCTTAATAAATTAGATTGCTGCTAACTATTTCCTTTTTATGACTAAAATTACTGCTATGGAATTTTAGATTACTATAGTTTGTTTGTAAAATTTATTTGGAATGTAATTGGTTTTTGTAACAACTTAACAATCTCCTCTAAATTATTTCTATTTTATGAGCTGCCTCCTCCCTTTCCTTAATTTTAGTTTTGTGTATTATCAGCAGAATTCTTTTAACCTTATTATCCATTTCCTTCTTTATGGTGGCTCTCTAATTGCTCTTTTCTCCTTGGACTTATCTTATTTATCAATTCTGGCTCCTTTTCATTGTCTATAATTTTATTTTGCTTCTTCAATGGTTTTTTGAGCATTTTAATATATTTATCTCAATTTTTCAATAAAAGCTTTCCAAAAATAAAATAAACTATTTTAAAAGTATGTATGTTCTTTTCTCCTTCTTTTAAGAACCAAAAATATTTTAACGAACTTCTAACTATAAATTTTGAGTTTCTTTAAACTATTTGCTTTAAGTTGAAATCTATTTATGGCTATTTATTTAATTATATTAGTTACTACTATTAATTAATTCAATTTAGTTGTTTCTACTCTACTATTATATTAGATAGTAATTTTTTAATTGGTAAAACAAGAAATTGTATTTTTTTCTTTTTCTTTATTTATCATGTCAAATCATTCATCCATTCTTAGGCTATCCATTCATTACCTTATTTTATTAAATTTTTGACTAAATAGTTTGTTAGGTCTTTAAAAAAAACAAACAATCTATCAATAAATCAAAGTAACATACATACATGTATACACACAAACAAATAATCAGATAAAAATAATATTACTTTATTTGATTTTTCATATTAATATCTTTATGAAAATTTAATTTTTTGTTTGATTTGATGACATTTATTTAGTTTTTCTGTTTTCAATTAAAAATTGGTTTAATCAGCACATATTTAATTATTTAAAACTATTACATTTCATTATCTTTATTAAAAAATTAATAAAATTTATTTCATCAATTTTTATTCCTTTAATTGCTATTCTTCAATTTGCATCAATTTGAAAATATTTTTACAAGAATAAAATTTATTTCTTTTATAATTCAAGAGGTAATTTCTATTTTTTGTTTTTATTAAAATTTATTTTTTAGAATATCAATTAAAAGCATTAAAAGCTAATAAAAACAAATGTATTTAACGTGTAAGTAAGTAATTTTGAAAGAAATAAGATTAAGTATTATAAATATCTAATAAATTATATTTTTTTTAGAAAGAATATTAGCCATTCTTATTATTAAAATTTAATTACTGGATAATATTAAAATTAATATAAATGTGTAATGAGGAAATTAGAGGTAAAAATTAAAAAATAGTCGTTGAATTATTTATTAAATTAATCTTGCATTAAATAGTTATGAATGAAAAATAGGAAGAAATATTCAACGAATCATGATTATCCATCAATCTTTCTAACTTAAGCTCCTTAATAATTAAAAAGCAAAAAAGTACTGAAATTGCGAAAAAATAAAAAAACAAAGTAAGGTAAAATAAAAAAAGTTGAAGTAAACATTAAAATTAATATAATTATTATCTAAATATTTAGAGTGTATTTCTAATAAAAAATTTAGCAAAAAAGAGAAATAGAATATTGATCCACAAAAAGAATAGATTTTTAAGTAAATAACTTATTCATTTAATTTTGATAAAATGCTTTATTTGATTATCAGCATATTTTTTAGATATTAGATATGGGTTTTATTTTTAGAGATTAAATATCCATCTTTAATATTTATTTAACTTAGAATTAATTTGGATTATTAAATATTGTTATGAATAAGTAGATTTAACTTTTAGGAAAAGAATAGGAAATAATTTTATTTAAATATAGGTTATTGGATCATTGAAGAAGTTAAATACTTGATATCATTTAAAAAAGCTATTTCATAAAAAATAAATTGAATGGGATAGATATTGAATAAGCAAAAGCAGAAATAGGGAGATGGGTCTATGAAAAGTGCAGAAATCAAATCTAAATTTGATGTTATTTAGGATTTAAAGCATTTAGATTCAACTAAAAATTTAGCAGATGTCTTCCCTAAATATGAATAAGTATACAAATTTTTAGAAAAAAAAGAACATAGAATTTATGGAGAAATATTCATACTTGCAGAGACCAACGACCCTAATATATAAATAGCTGTCTCAGAGAGCTTTTTCCAAAATTAGTTTGAATTTTAGATGGAAATAGAGAAATTAAAAGAAATAGAAAGCTTCACTTAGCAACACTAAAATTTAATATAGCTTGTTAAATTCTTTGATTATAACTATAATTCTATGTGTACATCTTTTCATAGGCTTATAACCGTAACAGAATATCTTTCTAGAGATCTTTCAACAGAACTATTTTTTAGGAAACTGTTAATTGAAAAAACAACATCAAATGGAACCCCTAAAAATGGAGAAAGCACTACAAAATCAAATTAGTTGTAAGGTAGTTCTTTTTCTAAAAGTTAAAGGAGCATATCTGGAAATAGTGTACCCCTTTAGAATTAATCTTAAATAAGAAATAACAGCAATATGCTACACTCTAAGAGAGTTTCAGATATATAAAGAAAAAGTGTTCTGATTGTTACAAAAGTTTTTTCCTCTCATGAAGATGATAATGTCATTCCAGATTAAGAGGAATAAGAAGGTTGTATATCTGAAAAAAGAGGAGCACTTTCAAAACAAATTAAAAATAGGAGTCATTTTTATTTTAACACATCTGATAATGCTTATAGGTTTTAAGAAAAAGAATTTACTTATATTTTAAAATCGTTGATTTCTGGATTATGTTACCTTTAAATGTAGAATCGAACTCATTAATGTCTTCGTTCATCCTCAATATTTATTGCTAGAGATGGTACTATCAAACTAACAGACCCTCATTTGTTTAATCAATCATCACTTTACACATACATTTACAAAGGACAGTAAGAAGATTAATATTTATTATATCATCATATCAATTAAAATTTCAATGAAAAAGAGTTTATAATTGAAGATTCAATTATTTATAAATAAAAAATGCATTATAAAATATTTATTAATCATAAAAATAATTAAATAAATTAGACCAATTAGTGGAGCCTATTTGTCACCTATGTTAGTAAGTAATGTCGAATACTCTGTAGTGAAACCTGAGCATAATGAGTATAAAAGCGATGTTTTTACATTAGCAGTAATAATGTTAGAAATTGCATACTTAACTAAGCTAGATAACTACTTTGATTACACCGAATATTGTTTAGTTGATATAGAAGGCTTACAGATTTTAGCTGAAAATTTAAAGGATATTTACTCTCAACCTATTATTTCTCTGTTATTATAAATGTTAGATGAAAATGAAGATATCAGACCTGATTTTGTTTCATTAGCTTAAAAATTAGGAATATTTAATGCTAGTACTAATGCTGTTGTTTAGCTTTCTAAGAATGATTCTTCAAGTGTAATTTATTCTAAATTAGCATCATCTACATCATCAAATTAAAAACCTATTCCATAAGCTACATCAATAATTATTTAGCCTTCTGATTAGTCATTTATGTCTCAATCACCAAGATTTTCAAAAACTTAAGAATCTAATCACTAATCATCCATTTAACATGCAACACCTAAGATAACTCATATAGCTGATGCTAAATAAAAATAAACTAATTTTACTCACATTTAAAACCCATTCACATAAGATACAGTCAGAAAGAGCAAAGAGTTTTAAATTCCAGGTAAAAATTCAAAGTAGCAAAACCAAGCTAATATGAGATCTTTGACTCCTAATAAAGAAAAGAATATTGAAGTTGTTCCTCTTATTCCAATATTAAATTCAGTATAAGATACTTAAATGGCTTCTCCATTTAAATCAATAAAAGATGATAAAAATGATCAACTCTGTAATGAAATGCTTACTCCAAAAAAACCCCAATTACTTGAAAATCTTGATAATAATTATCGATTCATCACTCCCTTACCATAAGTTAGGCTTTAAACACCAGATAATACTACAATATAAAAGCATATGCATTTATTAAATTAAACTCCAATGACTAAAAGTAAGTAACAACCATTTTTTAACAGAGGAATATCTCCAATAAAAACTGAAAGTACTTCTTCAGATATATAAAGAACCTTAAAGACAGAAAGTCCGATTGACCCATAGAGATATCATGTAAGATCTACTTCTCCAATTATGCATCACCAGTCTAGTCCTTCTAAGTAGCCAGTTACACCTAAATCAGATAACAATAAAATATAAAACAGCTAAATAAGAACAAGTATCTCTAATCTTTAATTACTACCTTTTAACACCAGCCCTTTTTATCAATAAAGTTATTCTCCTATAAGTTAAAATTAGGCATCAATTTTAAATAGAAATTAAAAAATATCATCAATAGATAATTATTCATAATAATATCAAAATAAAAGCTAAGAACCATAAAAGTAAAAATTCTAATTTTTATTTTCTTTTAATATTAATTTTTAAAAATATTTTTATTATTATTTTTAGCAATCAGATGAATTCAAAAATTTAGAGTAGAAAAATCTCCAATTCTAACTAAATACTAACATCTAATACATAAAACAAATAATTGACAGTAGCTTCTTCCATTAATTAAAAATAAGATTCTTAACCATCTCTAACTAGATAATCCTTATCAGCTATAAATATTTAGCAAATTGGAAATGTGAATAGCAATAGAAACAGTATAACTGATTCTAATAAAGCATTTAATTTAGTTAGTGGTTCTAGGTCACCTTCACCAATAACTAGTAAAAGTACACAATCAATAAAAAAAATGATTAATTAAAGTGATGAAAAGTAATCCTCAGCAAATAAACAAATACAATAACACCTTCAAAATAAGTAAAACTTGCAAAGCAGCAACAGTTTAAAAAGCTAATAATCAGCTAACATTTAATCTACAAATGTAAATAATTAAGTTGCTTTAAAAAAATTATCTATTTCAAATCCATCAAATAACTCTCTAAAATAACCAACTCAGAGCTCAGTAACTGAAAAAGAAGCTATCTCTCAAAGTAAACAGACTAATTTTGCTTCTAATTAAAGTGTAAATTAATAATAAAAGCCCCCTTCATTAAAATCTTCTTAATAGCAAAACAGATAATCTTTGTAAAATCTCAATGTTTATACTCCTTAAAAGTAAAATTTCTTTTATTTCAAATAAAATACTTAAATATAATACTAAACAGCTTTAATTCAAATGGTGTAAATATCTAGGCATGCGTTTCATCTTTATCGACAGTAAACAGATATAGCTATGGTAGTAATTAGATTATTGGTCAACAATCTGATCATAAATCTCCTGCTTTAACTAAATTATCAAATATTAATGGATCAAATAATTTCAGTTCTAACAATTAAATTTAGTATGACCCTCAAAACCTAAAAAATTATACAAGTGCTGGTTAAAAGAAAGGTTCCGTGTTGAAAACAAATTAAAACATTAAATCGTAAAAGCATGGAAGTTTATAAATAAATGAATAATAGACATTTGGATAATAATCAATTTAGAGTTCAGTAAACAATAACAGTCAAACAGATTCAATGACAGAATCTTCATAACAAATGAAAAGCTCATCAAGATAATCTCAAAAATCTCATAGATACAGCTCATCAGGTATGCTATAACTCATTTATTTTTTTATTTTATTTTTAAATGAAATCAAGAAAAAAAATTATTTAAAATAAATTTAAATTTTGATAAAAATAACTTTAGGCAATCAATTTTAGTATAGAAGCAAAACAGAGATAGGGAATGACTATGATTTTATAAATTCAGACAACTAAAGATACTATGATAATTTTTTCAAAACAGATAAATCTCCATCAATCTAATCAAACTTATAGCTTTTGAATTAGTAACAACAATAGAATACTTAGTAAGAGACTTTATATAAGCCTTATATTCCTAAGATGTGTATTAATACTAATAATGATTAATAGTCCTTCAATTCTTTAAATATCAATAAAACTTAACAATAAAGTAATGGTTAAATATTTTAAGGTTTAGGTGATTTAAAGCCTGCAAGTGAACTGTTTTCTAATAACAAAATAAGTGATTAATAATCAAAATAAAAAACATCTGTTGATGAAGGATAAAAAAAATCTCTCAAGTCATCAACATCTTCAAACCTAAGTAAAGGATCAAAGAAATTCCAAAAAAAGAATTAAAAAGAGATAGATATCAATTCCAAAGAGTTAAAAAATAAAAATGGTAAGAATGAACTCACAATGAGTTAAATTGATAAGGAATTGGAAAAACATAGAAATTTTTAGAAAAAACTTCAAGAAGAGATGGAAAGATAAAAATAGTAACAATAATTACTTTAATAATAGATAGTTATTCCAACATCTTCAAATAACACTGTTTAAGATTCCAATGAATTAACTCCAACTTTAGAAAAATAAAAATCTCTCAATACTCTGATAAATCAGCATATGTAAGATAACCAGTTAAGATAAACTCCTTCTGATATAGCTTTCCCCTTTTAAAGTTAAGCTTCGACATTTGAAAAATAGAAATCTCTTAGTACTCTGATAAATCAACACGTATAAGACAATCAGCTAAGATAAACTCCCTCTGAAATAGTTTTCCCCTTTTAAAATTAAGCTCCATAATTAGAAAAATAGTAATCTCTTAACACTATGATAAATTAACATATGTAAGATAATCAATTAAGGTAAACTCCCTCAGATATAGTTTTCCCTTTTTAAAATTAAAATTATTCTTCAATAAATGATCTACCACTCAAAGCATATAATCATACAGGAACTTTTGGAAAATAGCCTTCTTATGAAAATAATAATTAAGACTAATTATAAAATAATGAAATTAAAAAAAATGAATTAGCTGAAACCTATGAATAAGACGAGAGAAAAAAAATTTAACCTCCTAAAGAGTTTGGTACTGATTATATTGATGAGTTGATAGCTAAATTTAAATCTGAAATTACAAGTCAAATACAGACAGATAATAATTAGACAAATAAATCACCAAACGAAGCTACAGATATAGTGTCTTAAACAAAAAATACAAATTAGTCTAGAAGTGCTAGCCCTGCTATTCCCAGCTACACTAGTTACTTTGCTTCAAAAACTGATCCTAAAAATCAGTTATCACAGAATGCTACTCCAACTAATTTAAATTAAAAAGAGTTATAAAACTAAAATAATTTAAATGGTGTGTCAATAAATAATATTTTAAATGAGAAGAATGGAGACTAGCCATAAAGTTCAGATAGAATAATGAAGAGAGTAGAAAGTGATAGTATAGGTTTAGGATTTGCAGGATTAAACTCAAAATCTTAAATTTAGCTTTAAAAAAAGGGAAGTTTAAGTAATTTGTAAGATGAAAAAATTACATCAAATGAATTATAGGCTTTAGGTAGCAGGGCAGATATACCAAAAAGCCCAAACAGTTACATAAAACAAAACTTTACAGAAATTCATTCTATTCCTCTTTCTCATCTTTAAAAAGCTGAGGCTTTACAAGGATTAGATTGTCAAGAAATAAAAGGGTAACTGAGTTAATAACTAAAAGCTAAAAAGAGAGATTCATTGAATGAGAAAAAATAAAACGAATAGGAATAAATCAATTAAGAAAAATAACAAGAAAGTAGTGTTGCTTCAAATGTTTAGTAAATAAGCTCTATCTACAAAGGAAGTTCTAAACCTAGCTATGATAATTTAGGAAGTAAAGATTATATAGGGTAAGTTTCAAATAATACTTCAGTTTCTAATAATAGTTAATCAATTCAAATACTTCTTCCTAAGTAAGCAAATTTAATTAGTGAAAATTAAGAAAATTCTCTTAATGATAGGGCAAATGCATATATTAATATGGCCAATAATTAAATTTTGATTTAGGATAATGATTAATAAAATTTCTAGAATGATAAGATAGATTAAAATCATATTTAAAATTAGGTTTTTCGACAAAATACATTTGGTCCTAATGCACCTATGATTATTGAAGCAATTAAGAAAAGTAAGAATGTATTAGATGATTAGTTGCAATAATAAAATTAATATTAGAATGGCCTATTTAATAACTTTAATCACTAGAATCCCTAAAACCATCCCTTTGTAAGTTTTGCTTAAATGAGCTAGCAAAGTAATTAAAATAGTAGTAATAATATTAGTACCTAGAATTAAAATGAAATTTAATTTAATGAGTTGAATGATTATGGCGATAGCTAATAGAAGCTTGGAATCAAATTTAATTAAAGAGAGTAAGATATGAGTAATCACATATAATATTATAATTAAGATAAAAGTAATAGAAACAACATATTAATTATTAATGATACTGATAATTAAAGTGACCATTTGGTAAACAATCGCTTATACAATTTGTAAAGAGAAGCAGTGAATGAATATAAAACACCCAATTCGAAGCCATTTTCTGATTAACTTTTGACACCTTCTTCAGATGATGCAATATAGAATTTCTTAGAAAAGGTAGAATAAAATAATACATACCAAATATAGAATGATTTCTTATAAAAAACTGTTTAAAATAATTAAATTGGTTATAGCAATATCTAAAAAGAACAAAATTTGAACTAAAGAATATTGAAAGATGAAAATTCAAAATAATTTGATATTAAAACACCAGCCAATATAAATCAATTCTTCAATAATGGAAATTTTAGTGCTGGTAGCAGTAGTATTTATAAATTAACTATTACACCTCCACAAAAAGATTATCTTGAAACACCTCTTACAAATACTCATCAATATGAGTTTGAGAATGAGAATGTTGCTGCATTCTCAGATGATCATTAGCTTTAGTATCAAAATTAATAACATATTAACAATGTAATAGAAGCTTGCTAAAATATTAGCAATATTTAGAAAATAAATGAAGATGAAACATATAACTCTAAGAGAAGCTTTGATGGCTCAACTGATTTATTAAATATGAGAAGTAACTAAGAAATATAAGAAGGAATTTAAACCAGTAATTTTAATTATCAGGCCAACACAAATGGCAATTAAAATTTCTTTTTAAGTCCTAAAAAATCTAATAACAATTAGATTTTAAGCAATAATTAAAACTAAAACCAGTACAATTTTCAATCATCAGAAAGAAACTACAGCAATAAAAACTAAACCAACCAATTGAATTATACCAGTAATTCTAATTAAAGCCCAAACAAGAATTATTTGTTCACTCCTTCACCCACTAGAAAAGATGATAGTACACAATTTAACTAAACGTTCAGTGAAATTTAAATGATTTAATTCTTAAAGAATAAAGAAAACGTGATTGAAACTTATGAAGATGGCTCATATTACGAGGGGGAAAAAATGAATGGAGTTCGTCATGGAAGAGGAAAATTCTTTTATGGTGATGGCGGATCATTTTAAGGTGAATGGCAAAATGGACACATGAATGGCTATGGTGTTCTCTATTATCCTTCATAGGGTAAAGCTTATGAAGGAGAGTGGGATGATGATAAATTTAACGGAAAAGGAATTATGTATAACGAAAGACCAACCGAATTTGTTGGAATGTTTAATTATCATAATATGAATGAAATTAATGATTATTGGGTGAAATACGAAGGGGATTTCAAAGATGATTATAAAAATGGAGTAGGTACTCTTTATCTATCTAATGGTGAAAGATATATAGGTCGCTTCAAAAATGACATGGTTCATGGCCGTGGTACATTTTACAAGAATGATGGCTCGTTTATTACAGCAGAGTGGTCATAAAACATACTTCTTAACTACCAATGAAAATAATATAAAAAAAAAACACATCTGTTAAGCAGCTCATAAAAAATTAAAGTGAAAAAAAAAAATTAAAATTTTTGGAAAATCTCTCCATCAACATGATTTTTTGAAATTAAAATTATCCTAAGCAAAGGGAGTTTTGGTTTGTTAATTAAACCTGTATAAAATCTATAAAAGATCATAGAAAATAAATTTTCGAAAGAGGACAACAAGCAAAATAACAATTTATTTTAAAAATGATGTTGAAGAATTCTAAATGTTTTTTTTTGTTAAAATAATATTTCTCAATATTAAATAAATAACTGTATATTATTTTGTAAGACCCAATCACAAAAATGTTACAAAATGTTTATATATATGTTGGCTTAAAAATTTATGCATTATCAATACAAGCAACTCTTTTCTAGTTCATTTTGCATTCGCCAAATATATATTATTTTTTATTTCGCTTCTCATCTAATTTTTGATAATTTACATTTAATTTTTAGAGAAAGAGTGGCTAATATCTATTCAAAATAGGAGTTTTAGGTCGTTGTCTTAATTTCTCATACAAGCTAAAGAATTAAATTTTTTAATCCCTTTATTACTCCCTTTGTAGAAAAGCTAATAATAGCAAATATATTTTTAATAGTGTATCTCTAATAAATAATAAGAAAATTAATCAGTTTTCACTCTAAAAATAGGTTTTACATATAGAATGTAACTATTTTTGGAGTATTACCCTAATAGTTTTATACTTTTTACCTTTTACTCATTTTTATATCAAAATTAATTTTCATCAATTTGTTTTTGTTTTTTTAAAAGCAAAATTGAGTAAATATATCCCAAAAATATTTGAATATTACTATCTTTCTCTGTTCTAGTTTTAAATGAACTTGCTATGAGTTCTACCATAATTCATTGATTTGTTCATTTATTTGAATAAAATCTTGATTTTTACAATTGTTTTCTCATAAAAATTCTATTCTTTCACAATTTTTACTACAAAAAAATCAAATTTTTTATTTTTTATTTGAACTAATAAAGCCTGATATTAATTCAAAAAGATCTTTTAGTTTGTATTTAGTTAGTTAGATAGATATTTTTGTTTTTTAAACAAAATTTTCAAATAGAATCTTAATGATAGAACTTTATCATAGAATTAAAATAAAATTAGAATGTATTTGGCTATGGTAAAGGCAAAGTATTAATTTGAGGGATAAGAATTTTATGTGCAGCTGATTAGATTTTATATTGGATCATAAAATATTTATAAAAGTTTTTTGGCACTTCCTTCTAATAATATAAAACTCCAATTAAGATTCGATAGAAGATTGGATCCTCAAATAGATTAAATGTAATCTATTATTTGTTTTTAAATCAGCATACAAAACGACTAAATTATGTATTTATAGAATATTTTTAATCCAAATAAAATTATATCATCGAATCTTAGTTTTACATCTCTTATTTATTTAATAGTGTCTTTCATCAAAATTAAATTTTTAGATAATCTTATGAGAAAAACAAAGATTTTTTCTTGCTAAATATAGTATAGGTAAGGGATATTTTTTTTTAATTTAGCTTAGAGAGGAGAGAGTAATTTTATAGTTTTTTTTTACAAAAGGCATAATCGTAAGATATTTTCTTCTTTTTTAATCAGGCATTGATTGATTTTTTTTGTTTAATAAATCAAATATAGTTTTAAAATTAAATATGATACTTTCCATATTCAAAATCACTAAAAACTTAAATAGTATTTAGTTTCTAAATTTGTAAGTGAAAATATTAATAAAGAAGGAATATTTTTCTATTTTATTCAATTCAAAATTAACATTATACTTGCTTTGACATTATGTAATTTTTTTACCCATAATTTATGTAATGTATCATATAGATTTGATGTAACATTTAAATATGCTTGGAAAAAAATTATGTAAATTAATTTTTGAAAACAGATGATCCTAATTAAAAACTAGTACATCATGATATAGCTAAAGAAATGCAAAAAAAAACAAACTAAATCAATTTTTTTAACAGATAATTAAATGAAATTGCCCAAAATATAATACTTAAGTTTTTAAGCGCAATCTTTAGCTGTCTGAATATAAAAAATTAATTGTGTCCATTCTTAGCTTAATTTATCAAACAAATAAAGACTTTATCTTCATATGAATTCTCCCCACTTAAAAAGAAAGACTTTTTTTCCTCCTCAATTGCATATTTTTACATGTAAAACAACTCGTCATAAAAAATCATCACAAGCATTAAAATCGTGTGAATCATTTAATATGCTTTCAATGTATATTTCCTTGATTTTATTTTTTTAATCTTTTCTATTTTTAGCAATATTTTTTTGAATACTGAAAATGCTTATTAAAATTGAGAGATTAAACATTGAACTATGATTATAGACTTTCTTATGAAGATTATTAAGCGTGAAACTCAATAAAATAACATATTTTGTTATTTGAGAAATCAATCTATATTATTTTTAAACAGCTTTTATTTATAATTCATCTTAATTTCTATTTCTTTTTGAAAAAGCGAAATGATAGAAGAATAAGTGAGATGGGAAATTAAATCAAAGTAAGGAAAAAAAAATTAAGTAAAAGAAAGATAGAAAAATAGTTATTTCGTTATTAACTCATTAGATTGTGACTGATATTAGATATTATTAAAAATGAAAGAATGAAGAGAGCCTACTTAGACTTTTCATAGAACAAAGGATTGCCTTTCAATAAGCAAATCTATTAAATTTTATTTTTCAAGGCTATTGGTGTTGAAATTCAAAAATAAGTGGCTTCGTTTTTTATTAATTTATTAAGATCATTTAATACATTAGTTTTGAGACCTCTTATATATATGAATAACACCACAAATACAATTTCTATTTAATTTTTAATGTCTAATTGTATTAGTTAGAGATTAGATACATTTAATCTACTAAACTGCAACTATACCTGAAAAGTTGGTAACTGTGAAGCTAGCATATTAGAGTAAGGGTAGGTATTTTTCTTAAAAAATAGCTCAAATAAAGGATTAAATAATATCTAATTAGTATTTGATAAATTTTTAATTTAAAATATTAGTGCGGCATATAATGCGAACTAAAAAAGTATATTTTTTACTTATCTCTCTCTAAATTAAATAAGACATAAGTTTTTCAGGGCTATTTTTAAATTAGAAAATTTCACGAAATCCGTTTTTATTTCATCCAATTGTAAATCTAACTTCAAATTTTGTAATAGAATTTGCATTCGTTTGCATATCCGCATTAAGATTTTAAAATTTCTTGTATTTAGACCTATATTATTTAACATGTTAATTTGTATTATTTTTTTTATTTTAAAAAAGTTTCTATTTTTAGTATTAAATAAATCTTTTATCATTTTTTAGTATTATCTTACTAACTAACAATGCCGTTAAATAATCATTTAAAACTTGCTTGAAAAGGGCTGACTCATATAAAAAACAAGAAGTTATAAAACTGAATAGCGGCTGAAGAGAAAATTAACTTTGTAATAGAATTGAATTTATATTTGTATGAATTTTCACTGGCAATTTCATCTCACATTTAATTAGTATTGGCTAGGATCAATCGTATGAAGTTAAATAAATTAAATTTTGAAATTCAACAAGTCGTTTCATATTAAAGCAAAAACTAATCAGCTTTCAAGCTCTGCATAGCAATATTTTTCATATTTAGAAGTTGAAAAATATTAAATTAACTTTTATTTTTATTTTCATCATTCAACAATATATTTCTAGCTCTCTCTCTCTAGTAAAATTTGAAAGCCTCCACAATTACTACTTAAATGAAAGTAAATAGTCTTTATACTATTTCTATCTAGACTAAGAAATAAAATAACTTATTTACAAGCTCCTAGCAATATGAAAAACGTTATCACCTACTATTTATCTTTTAATTATAATGATGCTTTTTTTTATCCATGATTTAGTAAGTTGATGTTAAACCGCTTGGGGAGCGTGATTAAAATTATGCTTTGATAGATAGTATGACTATTCATAGGAAATTTACTCATTTCAAATGCTGAAAGCAAGCAAAAATGTTTGATTTGTTAATAAAGATGGTGAGCTGACTTACTTCAAATTCTGACACTTGAGTGTAAATAAATTGACAAAATAAATGCGAGCTTATATTTGTAAGAGCAACCTCAATAGGAAATTGGCAGAAAATTTAAAGAGTAAAAAAACACATAATTCATTTTACCCCACCCTAATATACAAATAAGATGAAAAATAATGGATTTGTGTTTAGTAAAATAAATTAGGGTTAATTTTTAATGGATAGATTGAATGCATTAATCTACAGGAAAAAATGTGAGTAAGACAGAAATCTTGCTACTCTTTCTTCTATAGTTTCTCTTTAATTTTCATAGGCAAATGAGAGCCCCCGGACATTTAATTTAGAAAAGAATTTAATCTATAAATTAATTAATTGCGAATAGAGACAATTCAAAGCAATTTTGAATAGATCTTTTTTGATTAGTAACTTAAGCGATATTAGCTTGAGATGAAAATTAAAGCATGCATTTAAAATTGTATTAAAAAGAAAGGATTAATTAATTTACGATCCGACCCTCTTTTTTTCACCTTAATCCAATTAATAGTACTAACTAAAAACAGTCGCATTCATTCATATTGACTATTAATTAAATCGATGAGCATCATCCCCCATTTTTCCTTCTATTTATGTTTTTAATTAAAAAATACAAGGATTAATAAAGAGCTTCTTTTAAAATTTTCTAAAAAAAAATGGCAAAACAAAACATCTCCTCTTCAAAGCCATATTTTTCTCTTGAGAGTCATAGTGAGCTTCCGACTGATTTATCAACTTTTTCATGGACTCCTGAGCCAGCTTAGACAAGTGTAACAGCAAAAATAGATAGTATAAAAGTCCAAATAAATTTGAATTTTTCTCCTCGACAGGATTTGATTTAAATCAGCTCTGATTTTCCCCTCTAAAAATCATAATTTTTATTAACTAAAAAAATTTCATAAAAAAGAAAAAAAACTAATAAAATTCTGTCTCTTCTTCTCTGATTTTTTCCTTCAAAGGAACATTCACAACTGAACTATCTTTTTAAAATTATTTGATTAATCAAAGAACACCTCTCTGCTTCTGCTGTATTCTGGTGAAAAAAAATAAATCAAAACTACAAGCTCACTGAAAAAAAGAAACTAGGTCAATCTCCTCTGCTTCTACAAATTAAAAGTTAACTTTGCAACTCAAACAGACCCTTCACCCGCACACCATTTTATCCTTCAACCACCACCTAAGCTATAAAACTCCAATTCAAATCATGTACTTCAATACTCCCTCTAATAACTATTTCCAACCCTCTGCCTACTACGCTCCCTAACAAATGCTCTCCTCATTCTAAGATGCTCCCTCAGCTTTCCCAGCTGTTGAAAAAAATTACTCTGCTAATGAGGATAATCACTCACTCTAGTAGTTGCAGTAAGATGGTGAAGACCTTTTCTTTAATCAACAAGAGCTCCCTAATCATATCGAAGATAGCTACTTCGGCAGTCACATTTCCTATGACCATTTCCATGACCAAGATGATGAAGATTTCCATGGATTATTCGCTTTGGAACTAGCTAATTAAGCTTCCTAACAGTTAATTTGGAATACTCCTTTACAACAATAACAAAATTCTACCTTAAATAATGTTTAAAACGCTAGTACCTCCCTCAACAACAATAACATCATCATCAACAGCAGCAGTAACAGCTATAATAGCAATAACTACTAAAACAATAGCATCAACAATAATAGTTAAATATTGATTTCTTAATCTCCAGTAGTTCCAAAGATTTCTTAAAATTATTAATTTAATCATATTTAATTACAAAATAACATTTATTCATAATAGTAGTAATAAAAACAGTTTTAAAATTACTAGTAACAATAATAGCAATCATAACAAATCGGTAATGCTGGAGTCGCTCCCACTGTTCAAATCTTTAGCAACAGTTATAGTGGCAACAGCAAACAAATTAGTTAATAATGTTACAATTCTTCATCTTCTTCCACTTCTACATTTTCATCTTAATCTTATTCCACAGTTTTTTCTTAACAAAAATCGGTATAATATGTTGCTCCTTCCCCGGTTAACTATTACAAATTATATGAAAATAATAATCTTGTAAATTAATAAAACCAGGTAAAAGGTAATAACGGTAATTAAAGGTAAAATGTTTAACAAACCTCTTCTTATATGACTTGTTAATAAGGGTAATCCAAGTCCATGTTTTAGGCTAACACATATTAATCACAATAGTAAACTTTATATGAAAATTAAACTTACTAACAATAAATCCCTTTATTTACATAACAACTTTCTTCTGAAGAATGCTCATACGGTGATTAACAAGCCAGCAGCATTCTTAATTTTACCGAAAACTGTTGTGATGAAACAACATCTGACATGCATTTCAATGATGATCATCACACCCTTCCCATTTATGGTTATGATCAACAACAATTTAACCCTGCTGAAAATTTCGACTTTTTTGGTCATTAGAATGAAGAATAATAATAAGTCATTTAAGACTAATAACCTGAATAAAAAGAATAGTAATCATAGTAATAATTCGAATAAATTATCTCAGACAATAAATTTTCATAAATGAACAACAACATTGCCTCTATCTCTTCATCTCACACTTTACCTATCTCTCCTTGTGAAGAGCAAAAGCATTGTTCTGAAGATGAAGAACACGAATTCTCTCATCACGATCATTAGGATGATGAAGAATATGAAGAAGAGGCTGGTAGCAATATTATTTCTATGAATATTTTACCAGAAAACCCTGAATTCTACTCATAATAAAGAAAAGATTAAGTTACCGAAGCTATGCAAAAATCAAACAAGAAGAATGTAGTCAGAAATTTAATGAGAGCTTTTAAATAATACTTCTTAAACCGTAAAACTGGTGAACAAATAGTAAAGCTCTTCTTCCCTAACTAAAATGCTAAAGATGTCTAATAAAAATTCAAGAGATACTTTAGCCAACGTAAATTTAATCACAATTCCATCAAGCAACTCGTTTAACATGAAAAGTATGGTGTTGTATTCCACTAATTCCTCAAGGAACACTCTTAATCTTACCTCAAAAATTCCAGTGTAAAAATGTAAGAACTCCACTAAGTCTTTATTGATTTCCTCCTTCTATGCTTTAAGGACATTGAACTCCTTGATCACTTGGAAACCTACTCCAAGATTAAAAACCCCTTTTAATGATTTAAATTATTATTAATTTATTTGGCTTTTCAGCCTCCAAATATATAAACTTATATAACCCACCAACTTATAAAATAACAACTGCAATAACTATACCCACCACTCCTTCCTAAACTCAGAAAATCACTTTTAAAACTCGCCAAAAGTTATACTGGTGCATACAAGCTGCACAAACGCTTTCTATATAAAATCGTCTCACTAATTTATTTAGGATACCTATTATTTTAGGTCACCTTCTTAATAAAAAATAATAATGAATTAATAAATATTACAAAAAAATACAATCAAATAAAAATAATAACCATTTTGATAAGCAATTTACTTTTACTTCCATTTTAATTAACTTATTATTAACTCACCCCCTTACAGTGCTGAAAACATCCAAATTATTTTTTAACATTTTAATAGAAAAGTAAAAATAAAAAGATTTTGGATTTTTAGTCAAACAAAATATTAAAAAGCACTGATTTAGGTTTAAAATTTGAGTAATTAATATCAATTTAATAATAATAAATTTAGAGGTACTCTTTCTTCCCCTCGTCATCAAATTTTTAATGAATAACGATTGGGTAATACAGAGTAGAAGGTAATTACTAACCTTCATTTTTTTTTCAAATCCAGTAAGTAATTATTTTAATTGTTAGTGTAGTGTATTAGGTATTTGTGTAAGTGATTGGCGTAAAGTGTAATTATTGTGAAGTGTAATGTAAGGCGAAAAGCCAGGTAGTTTTCTTTTTTCCCCTTTTCTGTAACATTTATATGGAATCTTTTTCTTTTCTATCTCTATATGTGCTACATGAAGGATGAAAGATTTCATTTTTAAGCCTTTTCATGTATATACAAATGGCTTATGAAATCATTTTGCTAGTTGTTTACTTTGCGATGGCAAGAAAGTTAAGTGAAGAACTTTATACTATTGAAAAGAATAGGGAAGTTAGAAACTTTACTATCTTTTGAAAATAATCTGAAGTCAATAATTTAATATTTCCTCTATCTAAATTTTTAAAAATAATTTCACATTTTAAATTTGATATTTTTGATGATTTTATTTTGTAACCAAGTTAGATTATAAGTATTTTAATTATGCTAATAAATAATAAGCAAAAATTATCAAATAGAGATTTAGACTTTAATATATTTGATGCAACTTTAATAAGTTAAAGATGTAGCTTTATATATTAAAACACTGAAATATTTAAAATTTATTGGAGAAATAATTCATATTTTAAATTTTTGAATTAAGCTATCAGAGAGGAAGGCTAATATTAACAAAATTAGTTTAAAAGCTTACTTAATCTAATAATAAGTTGAGTATATAATGAAAAAATACCTTAATGAATAATTAAAATAAAAGATAACTCTTTAACTATTTTACTTTATAAATAAAATATATTTAAAATATTTAAATTTTGAGATAAACAATAATCAAAGTAAAACTAATATGACCGATTACAAAATTTTTACTTAATTATCTTTAAAAATGGTTTGTTAAATAATTTTCAAAAGAAAATTTAAAAATTATAATTTTGTTAAAATAATTAGTGTAAAATTTCAAAATAAAAACTAATTTTAAATAAATAAAATGATTTTCAAATTAAAGATAATAATACTTTAAATTTGAGTAGAAGGAAAATGCAAATAACAAATATTATAGTCCTATTAATAATAATAACTTGATTTCAATATTTTTTAAACTTAATATATGAATAAAACTTTTCAAATAATAAAAACATAAATAACAACAATAAATACAAAAAAACTAAATGCTAGCTTGCTTGAAAAGGCACACCAGCTTGTTTCTGATTCAGAACAAATATCATTTAATAAATCTGTTTCTTTAGGGCATCTATCTTTTAGATAATCGCAATACCATGAGCAAACAGCGAATCTATCTCCTTTATCTGGATCACAAACTGGATAATGGTAAGCACATACTATACTTCTAAGAACACCTAAACAATCATTAGTTGGATCCTTATTATTGCTACCCCCAGATTCTTGCCATCTGGCATATACACCTTAGTATTTCAAAAGCGCTAAAGCATCATAATTATAATGAACATTTAATGTTGTTGGAGATATAGACCAAGATATTACACTTCCACAATATGATTCTAATCTAGGGTCTAACTAGCTCATTTAATGCTATGCAGGTGTATAACAAATATAGCCTAATACATTTTCTAACAAGTATACAAATAAAACTACTGCTTTTAAATAATTCTTGACCATCTTGAAAAACCTAAAAAATCTATAAACAAGTCACCTATTTTTTTAATAACCAAATTTAATTAAGTAAAAAAAATTATAAAATTTAAAGTACTCTCTACTATTCTTAAAAGTTAATAACGAGTTATCTAAACTTTTGAAAAATTAATTACTGGAATTACCAAGCGAATTTCTTAAGAATCAATTTTTCTCAAAAACACATAATTTTTTTAATGCTTTGTTAATTTATTTATTGCCAAATAATACAAAAATACTTAAAAAATTTGTTTAAAAATATTAGTTTAAATTATTTTATATTTTTTTTAATTTAATACAAAAATATGTTGAAGAAAACTATTTTTCTAAACAATATAAATTCAAGTGAAATTTTGCTATTTTTCAGATAAAATATATATCTTTGTTAAATACAAAACATTTCTAAAATCTAATTAAATTTTTATAAGTAAAACAAATGATATTAATTGTTCTGCTATTTTAGTCTATCTTTTTTATCTTTGTTATAATGAAAAATTAAGATTATGAATGATTAGTTGATATTAAAAAATCTTAACTTTATAAATTTATTTGATTTCTAAATTAATAAACAGACATAAATGTTTCTTTCATTTATTCTTTGACAGAAATGAATTTTGTTTGAAATTAATTATTTTTAACAAGATAAAAACATTATCAAACATAACCAAAAATAATTAAGATATTTTATCAAAGATTTTTTTTTATTTTGCAATTAAATAAAATTAAACCAAGGATATAAATAATAATTAAAATTTAAATATTATCTATTTTAATTTTAAAAATTTTAAATGATTTCATGATCATTTCAAAATATTGAGCAAGCTTGGTTAGATGCTTTTGCTGCAACTTTACTGAGCTCTTCTTCGTAAATCTATTACTATTAGGGCTATAATTTAGGAATTTACTATGATTGCATTTCATTTCCTTGAAAATATTTTTCATCATACTCTTCATATTCATTTGGATTGAATTCTTTAAGATTTTAAACATTCTCCGACTATTCAACAAGCTTATTTTAATCTCTTTTTTTTATGTGCTCTTGACTCACATTTACTATTACATTTTTAAGTTCATTCCAAGTTTTCTCGTTTTCCTCTTTTGAAGATTTTTCAACTAATTTTTTAAATATTGTGCTACTCTTAAAATGTAAATAAAATCCACTTCTTAAGGTAGTTACGCCATCAACTTCCTCTACATAGATTATAACTCTAGGTTCTACACATGTTACAACTGGGGCACCTATTAATTTAAAAATAATTTTGATTAAGATTAAATAAAATTAGAGCAGACCTTTTAAAGAGAGATATCTGACCAAAGTAAAGCTCTAAGGCGATTACCAGTAGATATTTTCTCTCATTTAGCATTAAAGACTTTTAGGGAGAAAAGCACTTGCATTAGGAATATTGTGAGTGAAAGAAATATGTCTTTCAGAATATTCAGGATATTCTAGCAACTAGAGATAATTATTAGAATAAATAGAATTGTAAATTTCAGGAGGAGGAACTTAAAATTCTGATATCTTAACATTAGTTCCGTGTAAATATTCTAAAATAAAGAATTCCATGAAACAAAGAAATTTTTTGTTAATCCTTTCTAATTTAAAGACTTAATTAGAAAAGAAAATACCAAAGATTTCTCTCGCTGAAATATTTTTAATAACAATTTCTGAAAAAGTAGCAGAATTAAAATCAGAGCTAACTTTTCTTTTAATTGAATTAGATCTTTCATCAAATAAAGGCTTGAATACAGCAGCGTTATCCTCATATTCTTTTATAACACTTTTCTAGAGCTCTAATGGTTAAATGTTTTGATTTTCAACATCCATTTAATTTTCATTATTTCTTTTTTCCTCTTCAGCTTCTTATTTTATTTAGGAGCTATGCATTTTTTAGAGATAAATATTAGCTTATCCTTCATTATTTTCTTAAAATTGTATATTCTGATATAATCCCTGTTATTCTTATTAATTATTAGCAATGTTTATTTTAGAATTACCTTATGGCATTTAGTTTTGGTCATTATTTTGTATTTAAAACTATCTAATTCTAGATTACATCATTTATGGTTGGATTTACTGATTATTCTAGTTATTTTCTAAGTTGTTGATATTATTATTTTGTAAGTTTACACCATTTTACTAATTACTTTGTCTTACCTAATTTTATTAATCAAGACTTTCCATTTTCTAAATTGAAAGAATAGCTTACTATAGCCACTCTTATTCATTATCTATTTGATTCAGCTATTCTTAACCAACATAAATATTGTGATTTTAAATTTGCTAGTAAGGCTTAGGAAGCATCTTATGGTAAATTTCAAAATATTCATTAATAATGTTAAAAGCTTTGTCTCTAGATAGAAAACTTGTAAAGAAAAAGCTACAATCGACAGTTGTAAATTAAATTGAATTATCAAAGAGAAGCTTTTTCTTCTTTTCAATCAAAATTATTTAACTAAAAGGAAGTGTTATTAAGGTATCTTGGTTCCCTACTATTGAGTTTCTATTAAATTATGAATGAAAGCATACCATTGTATTGTAAATATATAGATTCCCTTGTAGAAGTATTTTGTCTTAGAGAGCACAATTAAAATCATGCACACATATGTCATTTTCTGGAACATTAAATCTTAACTTTAACTCTTAATTAGGCTCTTTTTTTTTAAAGGATATTGTTGTGGCTAAGCCTTTAATACCTCCTACAATAAAATTCATTCTTTTGATCTAATTTTTTAAATTGTCTTTTTTATTATCTGATAGGATTTCGCTGATTACAAATTTTAAAAAAAAAATAGTATTAAAAAAAATTCTAAAAAATCTAAAAAAAATTATAAAGCAAAAATTGATAGAGATTTAAAATAGAAGATAAATAATTTTGTAATAGTCAATTATCATCAAAATTTCATACCAATTATTATTATCAAATTAAAAAATAACTATTAAATAAACACAAAGAAAAATAATAAAATTTAAATCCCATATTATTTTTCAATTGACATTGTTCTTATTCATTTTAAAAATTAATTAAAAATTGATTGTTATGAATATTTAAACTAATTATTTGGTAACGAATATTATTTTCTTTCGATGTAATAAAAATATTAGAAAGATGAATTTAGACCATTAAAAATTAATTGTTCTATTTTTAAAATAAAAAGAAAAGCTTATTTTTATTATTTGATGTAAGTTATATATGAAATTCCTTTTACTTTATTTAAGAGATATGCTAATAACAAACAGCAAGTAAAGTTAGAACACATATTTATTTGATTAAGACTTTCAGATAAAACAATATACAACGACTATATAGCTTATTTGTATATGCTTGCATTAATTGTAAAATAATTTGAAAACAAAATTTAGATCAATTTAAAAAAGAAAGAAGATAATTTGTTAATAAGTTAATTAATTATTAAAAAAACATCTATTTAATTTCATTTATTTATTTAAAGAGAATTCAACTTGAAATTTTATAATTTTCCTTATAGAGAACTAAATGAGCAGCCAGTCTAGCTAACTTAAAGATTTTGATATAATAAAGACTCTAGGAGAAGGGTCTTTTGCTAAAGTTTATAAGGTATTGAGAAAATCAGATGGACAATCATATGCGATGAAGAGATGCAAAATTGGATTAATGAAGCAAAGAGATAAAGACAATGCCCTTAATGAGGTACGCATACTAGCTAGCATTAAAAATCAATATGTTATTGCTTATAAAGAAGCAATTTATGATGAATAATCTGAATGTTTATTTGTCATTATGGAATATGCAGCTGGAGGCGATTTGCTTTAGCAAGTTAAAAACTGTATGAAATCTAAAACCTATATTGATGAAAATTAAATTTGGATTTGGACTATATAAATGCTCTATGGATTAAAAGCTCTTCATGATTTAAAGATTTTACATAGAGACTTGAAATGCGCTAATATATTTTTAGATGGCAGAAGAAATGCTAAGATTGGAGATTTGAATGTCTCTAAGATCACCTAAGCAAATCTTGCTAGGACTTAAGTAGGTACTCCTTACTACACATCTCCTGAAGTCTGGAAAGATTAAATGTATAACAACAAAAGTGATATCTGGAGTCTTGGATGTCTCATATACGAACTGTGTGCCCAAAAGCCTCCATTCCTTGCCTCTGATATGCCTTCACTCTTTAAGAAAATTGGCAAGGGTATTTATGAAAGAATTCCTTCAAGGTAAATTGATAAATTAATAGAGTTTCTGTTGAAATTAATTTTTCTAAACGTTAAGTATAGGAATTCCTAAATTCAATACATAGTTTTAGTAATTTTTAAACATAAACGACTTTACATAAAGTAGATTTTGCTTTTCTTTTTTTAAGAAAAAACTAAGCTACTTTTGAGTTGTTTCCGCTTATTTTTGACACATGCCAACCAATATTTTAAAATTTAAATCCATGTCTATTATAAATTAGATATTCTAGTGAACTAAGCAACATAATAAGTTAGTGTTTGAATGTAAATTAGATTACTAGACCTGATTGTGATTAACTCCTTAATCTCCCTATCATAAAGAAAAAAATTGAAGACCTAAATATTAAATAAGATATTTTATCAAAAGAAGAATAATGTGTTTAGTCCCTGAACTAAAAAATGAATGTCCTAGATTAAATTAAATATCCAGCAAACAAGAAAAGTCTTTAAGAAAGATTACCTAAACCTTCATATAATACTAATAGTTAGTAAGAAATAAAAAAAATTTCTACAAATAATTAAATAGGAAACTATTAAACTCCAATTTCTGATGAATTGAAAAATATGAGGAGAGTAAGATCAAACTCAGGTATATAATTAAAATAGTAAAATTCATAGCCTTAATAATACTAAAGATTTGATTTGCTTCTTGAATAGGAAATATAGAGAAGATTAAATAATTTAAACTCAAGGGAATACTTATCACAATAATCTCAGCAAAATATCCCTTCAAGCTCTAATTTAGATATGAGAAAAAGAAAAATTTCAGAAGACATTTAAAATTACTAATACAAACAACTCTTTTAGGATAATCACTACAATCTAAATTATATTAGCAAACCTACTATGTATGAACGTAAAAGAAGTGACAGACATTCTTATTATGAAAGAAGCAGAGAATAAGAAAATGATATTTAATATAGTAACAGAATTATTCCTCACAGAGAAATTTACAGTGCTAAAATTCCATTCAGTGGAGAAATTAAAACAGGAAACTAGTATATTAAAAAAACATACTCTATAAGAAATGAAATTCCTTTACCATATACCTCAGTAAATTCTAATAAAGAAGCAGCTTATTTTGGAGGAGCAAAAAGAGTTTAAACAGAAGTGAGATCACTTCTAAGCAAATAATATAGATGAAATTGAAATAATAATTAATTTAATTAAAAAATAAGAAATTTATATAATAAAAATAAAAATTAATTAATTAGCTGTATTTATAAAAATATTAATCATTTGATTTACATTTCTTTATTATTGTTTTATATTTTGCTTTTTGTTTCTATTTCTAAGACTTCTTCTTTTGAAACTAATAATTTATGAATATTTTTTTAGAGTCAAGAGTAAATCTTTGAATAATTTAAAAAAATCAATATCATGAGTACAAATAAACAAATTTCATCCCTTCTTTTTTGATAAAAACTGTCAAGTTTTTTTAACTAAAATTTAGCTTATTTGTTTAGTTTTTTATTAGAACCCTTAAAAAACTCAAAAAAAAGTGAAGTTAATTTAAATGATTAATTTCTATTTAAAATTAATCTTAAATTTTAAAATAATGAATTAAAAAATGTTTCTTCCTTTATTCAATAAAATAAATTTAAATCAAATATTTTATCTTGATAATAACATAACTTTCGAAATTCAAAGAAATGCAAAATAAAATTAAACAAATTAAAATAAAAATACTTTAAAAAAAACTGTATATACTTTGTACCTAATATTGTTAAAACATTATTTATTTTTTCTTGTCCTATGTAGCTTTAAGAAGTTATGGCTTGTTTAATATGATAATTATTTGCCTCTTTTTCAATCAAAGAATGGAACATAATTCCATAATTTCATTGTAGAAGGATCTATGGTTCTTTAGTTCTTGTTAAGTGTTTCTAATTCTTT
>JH720300.1:1812777-1897634 GCA_000231825.2 Tetrahymena elliotti 4EA
TATCATATATGAATTAATAAATAAGAAAAAATCCAGAAAATTTGGTTAGTAACAACTGATAAATTTTGATAATTGTCAAAAAATTAATTAGAAATGGTAAGAAGATTATTTTATCAAAAATGAATTTACAACCAAATGAAAGGAACGGATTTTTGTATATGTCTATCATAATTTAATTGAATAAAATTTATCATAATTTAATTGAATAAAATTTATCATATAAATACATTTTCATTATTTTTAAATTTTCATATATTTAGCTCAATTTTTTAAATTTAAAAACCTTTCCTATTTTATCAAAATTATCCATTTAAATTCTTTTGTTTTGCTAACAAATTAATCTTTCAATTTAAGAATGATAATAGGTTTTTTTTTTTTTTGAATTATGTATTAATAATAGCAGAATTAAAAATGAAAATGAAAATACATAAAAAATATAATTGTTTTAAAAAGGTGAATTTCATTCTCTCTAAATTCATAAAAACAAATAATTTCTACTGGTCTTCCTGTGCTTCAACTGCTGATCTCTCAATTAACTTAATAATAAATATAAATACAATTTTATAAAATTCTTTCTAATTGTTTCTAAAGATAGTAAAATTTGGCTAAATTACTTAAAAACCTATTTTTAATATTTTTTTAGGAATTTTAGTAATCTGAATGATTTATTTTAAGTATAAATAATTTTCTATTAGAGTAGATAAAATTATTATGTTCGCTATTTTAGTTAAGGGAACCTTATTATTTGTGCTACTGATATCAAAATATGATTTTCTTTTTATTTTTTATCCTGTTCTTTCTTTGTTCACAATAATCAAAAATTAAAATTTAAAAATCTCTATATACAGGTATAAACCATTTATTTGCTAATAAAAAATCTAACTTAAATATTTGCTTTAAATTTTGAAAAATTAAAATCTTAAATGAAATTTTTTTATAAATTAATTTTAAGAAAATAAATAAAAAAAGAAGAAATTGCAAAATATCAAAAAAACATTTAAGCAAAATAAAAAAAGTAAGAAAGTTTTTGGTGAAGAACATAGTGAAATGCTAACTTAAAATTAAAATGACATACTTCTTAAAGTAAACATCTCCTTACACAACTCACAATTAATCAAAACCAGAATTGATAATAAACTTTTCTTAAGCTAAATATTTAAATATTTAAGAAAATGAATAAAAATCAATCTCACCTCCTTCAACTCAAAAAAAATGGGATTAAATTAAAATTAAGAAAATAAATATTAGGATGAAATTCTTAAATCAAATCAATTGTTTTAAGGAGATTTACCAAAACCACCATTATTGAGAATACAACTTTCCTAACTAACATATTAATTTAGAGGTTTATGATGAACATTAGAAATGTCAAGAAATTTTAGTTTTAGAGACAGAAAATAAAAAATTATTTTATTAAATTGTTTAAGAGACAATATATTTAAACACTTAATTATTGAAATTAGATTAAAATGCTCATCTGAATTCATAATATACTCATCTTTTATAAAAATAAAAATCCTCAAAAAATGAATAACAAGAACTTTATAAAAGATATTTAGAAGTTAGAGAATAAATATTACCACTATAAAAATCATTATTTTTTGAGGATTATATATTAATTGGCAATAAAAAATAAACTATTTTAATGATTAAATTAGAATTGAACTAAAATATATTTTTAATAATAAAGTAAAATAATAATAAATATCATATCATAAATATAATATTTTTTAAAAAAAATAGTATAAAAATATATGTAAATAAATATTTCAATACTATGTCTCTTATGTAAACTTTTATTATCAATCTTATTTTATATTTTATTAATACTAAATATTTATTCAAATAAATCCTAAAGCTACTGCACTATCATCCCATAGTTATTTTGCTAACTCTTTATTTTCACATAATTCTGAAGGAGTGTTTAATTCACAATCACTATAATAGCCTCCTTCTTTAAGGCGTTCATGCTTCTCTAAAGCACAATAAAGTATGGTTTAAGCTCCTTAAAATGTATCCTTAGTAAAGAGCCAATAAATTGGGTATATTAAGTAAAATATGAGCTTGTAAAACTTACTATCGCTAAGAATTTCATCTATTAAACTACTTCTAACTGTGCCAGGATGAACTGCAACAACTTTGGCACCTACTTTTTCTAGTTTTCTTTAGAGTTCTTTTGTGAATAATAAATTACAAAGCTTTGTTCTATAATAGGAAAAATATCTATTCAAATAAAAAAAATAAGTTTAATTGTATTTTTGATAAATTTTAAATATTTTTATTTCTATTCAAAAATCAGACATTAGAAAATATTTTACGGGTCAAAATAATCTTCATCAGAGAGTTTTCCTATATCTATTTCATCAATTTTTGAATGAGAAGAAGAGGAAACATTGATAACTCTACATCTAGGATTTCTTCTAATCAAATCAAGGAGCTGATAAGTTAAAGCGAAATGCCCTAAATGATTGATAGCATAATTCATTTCATAACCATCTTCACTTACATCATATTAATTCTTCATTATACCTTTAATTTAAAACATAATTTATGTATTCATATTCAATTCTTTTCATTGATTTATGAATTATTTTTACCTGCATTATTAATTATGATATCAACCTAGCTAAATCTTCTCTTAAATAGCAAGCAAAACTAATTTACTGAATCCAACTTACTTAAATCACAGGGAATATATTCTAGTTTTTCATTTTCAGTTTCTTTTTTTATTTCTTCAATGATTTCAAGAGTCTTTTGAGCATCTTTGCATGCAAATATAATTGTTCCTCCCATGGCTGCTAAACATCTTGCAATCTCTAATCCTATACCACCAGATGCTCCTGTGATAATGACTATCTTATTTGAAATATCTTTTTTTAAAGTGCATATACCTCCATTAAAATACTGCTTTATGAAGTATAACACAACCGAACCGCTTACAAAAAGTAAAAGATTAACCCAAAATCCCATATTTCTACTAAAACTTTTTGGTATTATTAATTAAATATTTTTAAATAAATAAATTTACTATTTATTTGAAAAGAATAATTCAAATCAAACCAAATTCATTAATAAAACTATGCTGCAATTGCAGAGTGCTTTTCTTATATGATAAAAAATATCTAAAATCTACATTCAAAATTAGCAATTTAAAATAAAAATAAGAATCCAAATTTTTCGATTTTGAAAATAATATTATTATGATTTTTTAATTAAATGTTTTTTTGTTTATTTCACAAAAAAACATTTAATATGAGCTTAGTTTTACAAAAATATTTTATTCTAAATTATTAAATAAAAACATCTCTGAATAGACATTAAAAATTATAAAAAAGATATTTTAATTATCTAATTTGATACAAGTAGAATTAATAAAAATTAAAAGTAGCTATATACAATCATGTACTTTATTATAAATGACTCTAAATTTTATTAAAAATCTATATCTATCCATATTGTATTTAGGAAATAATAAAATAATACAATTCAAAGAGAGGTAAAAAGTAAAATTTTAAAAAAATTAGATATAAATTGGAAATTCAAGTAGATTAAAATTTGAAATAAAATATTTGAAACCTAAGGGTGATGTATTTTTAAAAATAAATATCAACTTGCTAATCATAGTTTTTTCCATCTAAAATTTCAGGTGCCATATACATAGGTGTTCCTGCAAATCCATCTACTAAAACATTCAAAATTAAAAAAATGTTAAAGTTTATGCTTTTTGATCATTTCTCTGTATTGATCATTTAAACTTTTTGAGTCCATATTTTAAGATAGTATTGCTAATTATATTTATTGATGAAAAACATCTAAATATATTTATTGATAAAATTTTGAGAAAAGTTTGAACAAAATAATTATAAAAAGCAGTGTTTTTATTTATAAATATGTAATTTGATTATTGTTTATAAATTATTTTTGTAATATAAATTGGTTATTAAGGATATTTAGTATCTTACTTACAAGTATTGTTTATTCAAGTAATATCTATTCTTCTTTTTAGTAAATTTAATTTATGAGATCAATTATTTAATAGTTGTTAAGGGATTAAACTAACGCTATCATAATATTTAGAAATTATTACATCAAGTGCAGCTTTCATTATAGGTTTAGTAACAAAATCAACCATCCCATGATTATAAGCCTTCTTTTTATCTTCTTCACCATTGTATGCACTGCATGCAATTATGGTTGGCTTTACTTTTTCTAGGATTTCATTAGTATTGTAGAAATATTTAATTTCCCTAGCTACCTCATAGCCACTTTTTTGAGGCATATTTATATCCATGAAAATGATACGATATGTCCTGCAACATTTTGAATTTAATTTATTTTAAATTTTTTCCATGACTTAACTACAATTAACTGCTGTATCAGAAATAATGTTATAAAATTATTTTAGCAATTAACTTAAGGAAAACAAATTAAACTCTTAATCATCAACTATTAATATTTAAGGGCAGTTACAACCAAATTGTATAATGTTATTCTAAATACATTCTAAGCTTTTTTTGACTATTTAAGAATCTTTTTCTTCATAGTAAGAATTGAATCCAGCTGGAGATTCATATTTTTAGTGGTCAAGCAAGTGAATATCTTAGAAATCCTTTGATTTTATTGTTTCTAAAAGGCTAATTTTTTTATCTCCTACACTCATTGCATTTAAAAAAGATGTCTGTTAATTATATGAATGATTTCTAGATGGTGATTAGGGATTACCTATTGTTGAGTTATTATTATTATAGAAATAGTGAAAGGCTTGCTTTGGTTTTAGTTATTATTCTCTTGGGGATTGCTACTCTTAAGCTACAGTACTATATGAATTAATTATATTTTTTCGATGGGAAGATACTTGAGTAAGAGATATTGATCTCATTTTTAAATTAGTCTCTCCTCCATTCATTTAAAGAGAATTATCACTGCTAAAGCTCATTCCATCATTTTAGCCATTCATATTTGCTGCATTCAGATTTGTTAGGGTTTTAGAATGACTGTGGGCAGCAGGTTAAGTATTGTTATTTTAGTATCCATTTACAATAGAATTACATAAGCAATTAGAAATTTAATTACTATTTGAGTTTTGAGATTAGATTTTCATTTAACGAGCACTACTCTTACTCTGCATTAACAAATTAGTTTGGTTACTATTTAAAGATTAGGCGGAGTTTCTACGCTTAGGTTAGAAAGATTACAACAAATCATTGTTTTCTTTATTTATTTAGGTAACTTTAGGTCTTATTATAGAAAAATTAGCAAATAATCTTTCATTTGAAACATCTTCATTTTCATAGATGTCTTCTTCGTTATTTTATATTGCAGGATTTTGGTTTTAAACTATAAACGAAAAATTAGAGCCATGATTTTTTTCACTCTATACTTATATACCTTGGTTGTCTTCAGGTCCTAAGGCTCTAGCAATACTATTACTTAAAGCTAAACCAACACCACATCCTTATAGATTTAGCTTTTAATTATTACCCAAATCAATTTTGTTAAATATTTTAAATATTTCATTGATATTCTCTTGATTGATTCCTATTCCTGTATCTTTGACTCCAATTGTTACTTCTCTTACTCCCTAAAGAAAATATTTTTAATCTAATTTTAAAAATTTCAATAAAATACCTTATGAGCTGATGCATAAACTATAATATGGCCAGTTATTGTGAATTTCAAAGCATTACTTAAAAAGTTAAGAATAACTTATCTAATTCTATTGGGATCAGATTTTATTATTTTAGGTGTTTAAGGATCATAGTAGCATGCAATAGTTAGATTTTTCATTTTAGCTTAAATTTAAACTAGAGACACACACTCTTTAAGAAGATTTTATAAATCAAATTCTACAAAGCCAAACTTAAAACTACCGTTTTCTAGTTAGACAAAGTCAAGTATATCATTAATCATATTTAGGAGTAGTTTATTTGAGTTCAGAGCAGGCTGTATGTAACTTGATAGTTAATTAGATATTTTAGAATCAGATTAAGCTATATTTTAAAGAACTTCCATCATAGATATAGAACAATTCAAGGGAGTTCTTAGTTCATGAGAAAGAGATCCAAAAAGTTGCATTTTTTATTTGATTAAGTCCTCAACTTTTTTAATCATAAAATCTTGCCACATCTTTTCCATAACAATCATAGCAACTTTCTGCTACTCACCTGAAGAGCCAACGATAACATGATGAATTATAATTTTGAGAATGTACTACTCGCCTAAATATTCTATTTACATAGTCGAGACATTACCTTCCTGCTGAATATACCCAAGTTATTACTTTTATTTAAGAAGTTCATCAAAATCTTTAGTATCTTCTCCTTGTTTTTTTTTGCCAGTATTATTAGACTGAGTTGCTCCACATTAGACATTATTTTAACAAGAAATTTACTTAGCATTATTTTATTCCTATGCTGGATTCTATTCATCTAGTAAACCTTACTCAGCTTCGACTTGATGTTAATTTGGTAGTTGACTAATTTTAACTGGCTATTTTTCTCTATTTACATCTATCTGTTTAGCTAGGCTGTTACTGATAAATTCATTTTATGTAGAATCTTATGGCTACTTAGCTTATATTTGATTTAAAGAGTGAGTGGCTATAGTGGATTAATTGTATGATAATACTTTGCCATAGGTTGTGCTTTAAATCTAGTGGCCAATAGAAGCTGCGACTGGAGAATTGATCATATCAGGATCTCCAGATGTACTAGTATAATATACTTATTAATTAATTATTTTTTTTTATGATTTAATTTTTGCACTTGAGACCTATTAATTTTATAATTAGCAAGTGGTATGGCTATTTTGCTATTAATCTTGCCATCCAAGCATGATATTGAGAATATTTAAAACACTTTCTTCTCTTTATTAAGCCTCAGTTTTATTATCACTTCCATTATCATTTGCCTATCTCATTTAACTCATTTATCTTAAGTTATTTCTCATAATCCCACTTCCTCTTTTCTTTTAACTATTAGAATCTAAACCACTTTTTGGGCTATTTATTTTACTATATTCGGGCTTCTAAAATTGTAGCTCATTTAATTAAAGTTCTGGGTTAATTATTGATTGTGTTTATCCTAATTCATCTTCCTCTATTATTTGCTTATCAGTATCTCCTAAGCTATCTTATTACTATTACTGCAACTGTTATTGTTATTGCTATTAAGATTAATTTTGTTACAAGTGTTTTTAGCTTAAACTTGGATGTGAAGTTCTTCCTAGGGAGTATGAAGATGGCTTTTGATATAATATTTAGGATTAATTAAATATTTTTGAAGAAATATATATCTTACAGGCTGCTAAACCTAATGTGTCTAAATATTTTCTTCGGTAACCCATTTTTCAATTAAATCTTTGCTTGATAGATTTTAATATGTTTTTTATACAAATTTTTTGTTTTAAGCACTTTGTGAATGCTAAGGAATAGTCTATTAAAAAGGTTGATTATATTATTTTTCCTGATTTAGTTGTTAGTTTGTACTAATTAAATTATTTCTTTCTGTTCCTATTTCAATCATGGTTTCATTTACACTGTTTTGAGGGCTCTTCAAGGCATTAGAAACTTATTATGACTCTTTAAAATTTCCTTGCTATAATGGAAAATTGATGTTTTTGTAATTAGAATTACTAACATGGATTATAGAGTTATTATTGCTATAGCTCTATCCATTCATATTTTACATATTCATGCTTATCTTTCTAGGATGAGCATTGTATTCTTCTTCATCAATCATATATCTACTACTTCTTTCTTCTTCTACCAACCCTGAAGGAAGAAGCGAATTATCTCTTATTGATTAATTATTCAATTAAAATCCGTTTGATTACCTCTAATTGAGTTGCGGTGGTGTAAATCGGCTATTGCTCACTTCATATTCTTTCTTTATTTTTTTATCACTTGTGTTATTGTTATAACCTTTATTAGAAAGTAAAGTAAGATATTTCTGAAATAGATAGAATTGATAATCTTTCAAGAATACAATTCGGAAATTTAATTAAAAAATAGATTTGGTTTTGTTAATTCGTGTATAAAATAATAAGTTACCATTAAAGATACTGTTATAATTAGCGTTTATGCTTGAAGTATAATAATCTGTTTATCCATTTAAATTGTATTAATCATCTTCACTTTCTACTTCTTCTTCAGCACAGCATTATGTAGATTTTTAAGCATTTGTGTTTAAGTTAAGCAAAATTTTTAACGCTTTTTACTCGTCTTAGCAATTAAGCATTTAAAGCATCTAAGTACTTGCATAGAGTAAGTTTTTCCCACTGCTTATAATTGCAACTCCTACAGGAATCAAGCTAAATAATTAAGAATAAAAACCACTTTTTTTCAGGTCATTTATTCTTTAATTAAATGTTTCTTATCTCTTTAGTGGGAAACTTGTGTTATTTAGAAAACTTGTAGCTGATTAATTTTTATCATTGATAATACCCTTAGATATTTAAAATTCATTTATCTGTTATGGGTTATATTATTAAAACTTGTTCTAAATAGAGTTTTATTAAGCTAACTAAATGCTTTAACTTTTGTCTTTTGGGGTGAAATTAAGAGGAGCTTCGTTTTCTCTTTTCTGTGATTATAATTTAATAAACCTGCTTGCTAAATCATTTTCTAAATCACTATTTGGATTTCCTTACTCAACTGTAAGACGAAGAGCTTCAAATAAAATTGTATGCTTTGAATACTTCTTAAAAAAGGAGTATACCTTTATTTTAAATATATCAGATGCTTAGATTGTAACATCATGTAATAAAACAACCAAGCTGATCACAATTGTGTCATATTAATAGTCACAGCAAATCCAATATTTCAATATAAAATAAGAATAGCCAGATAGAAAGTAAAATATTTACATGATAGGTATTTTTAACCTTGAAATAAATAGCTTAAATGAGAGAAAAGTCAGAATACCTGACCAAAATTTAGGATAATAGACAGCTGTCTAATCACTACCTTTATTGGTATCTTCCATAGATTTAAGGAAGTATTCATAAATGTATATGAGAGCAGGAGTGGAGAATATAACAACACATAAATCTCTAACTAAATTATAATATCCTTATTTTTTATGACTTTTTTCTTACATATCCTATGAATTTCTTTCTTTCTACTATATCTTTAAGCTTGATTTGCTATTATGATTTTTCGAAGTTTACTTGTTTAACGAAGATGCTGGCTGAAAAGTAGACTTAGCTTCTTATTAATTTTGGTTCTAAAATTACTGAGAAATCCTTTAATTGTTGTACATATTAGAGCAATTCATCTATTGCTACTAATAATTCTGCTTTGGAGATTTTAATAATTAGTTTGATGGCTTTTATTTGTACTAAATTTTGCTTTTTTTCTTTTTTCTTATATAAATTAAGATCAAACACCAAAAGAAACTCAATAAAATGAGGTAGACACCTCCAATTAGTTTTTAAGTATCTATTTTATCTGATACGGACTCCTCTATAAATATTATTCCCTGGGTTGTTAACATTATGAATAAAAAATAAACTTAAAACTTTTTAGCCATCAAGCCAACACTATTTAAAATACTCTACCAATTCTATCTAAATTTTTGGGCAGAGATCCTCCTCCTTTCTAGACTATTATCGATATTACTCTTTTCTTGGTACTCATTTCCTTTCATTTACATCAGATCCTTTTTTATAAAAATTATGCAGCACCTTAGATGACTTTATTTGCAGTAGCAATTGATTTAATAAAGGAAATTTGAGCTATTTTTTTTGGTTATACTATCCTCCCTTTTTGAATATATATTTATATGTAAATATAAATAGGAGAATTACTTACTTAAATTGTTTGCTATAATTAATTATTACTTGTCATTCAAGATCAAAATTTTCATTCGAATTCATATAAATTGTAATACATATTGCACACATAATTTACACATACATACATGCTTTACCTAATTTTTTAAATGAATTTTTAACCATATAGCTAAATTCGTATTTTTGATACAGTTCTAGTTTTTACTAATTTATAATATATTTTAAATTAATATAAAAATTACTCTCCTAAATGATTTTCTCAAAATTAATTACAGTATTTTCTGTTTGCTTTTGATCAATATTTGTTTTTCAAAGATTTTTCTTTGATTCTGACTATTTGTTACTTAGATCTTTGCTTTTAGAAATATATGCCATGCTTTTGTTTGTTTATTATCTTACTTGCTTACAAAATTTTTAGTATATTTTTAACTTATAAAGTTTTAAGGTATTTTTTTCATCCAAAGATATTTTTAATTTTTATTTTGATAATTATTGTAATCAATTTCAAGCAAAGAAATAATAGAAATTTATTATTATAGAAGAACTAAATTAACTCTTAATTTAATACTTTTTTTACTTTTTTCCTAATTAGTCATCTAATCTTCCTTTCAAAAATTGGGATTTATTATTAAAAATATTAAAAAATTGTAAAAAATTACTAAATTTCACTTTGATTTCAATTAAAATTCTATTAAAATGCTTAATATTTAATGCTTTTCCTAGTTTAACTGGTTTAACAGATCAAACAGTTTTGAGATATTGTGGTTGATGATTTTACAAAATCTTAAATTTTAAAAATTACAACTAATTGAAAAATTATTATTAGTTATTATTACCAATATATATTCAAAAGTAATATAATATTTGGGTCATCATTAAATTTTTCCTTATTTATCTTCATAAAATTTATTTTATTCGTCTTTAAGAAAAATTATCATTTTATTATAGGAATTAAAAATTTATATAGAAAAAAATGAAATTTTCTATATAAAAAAAATGTAGAAACATAAATAGTCTCTATCAGAAATTCGTTATTCAAATTGAACATTTAATTATTATCTTTATTAAAACAAAGATTTTATCATTAAAAATTTCAACTTTTATCAAAGATTTACTAAAAAATTAAGCTATGGATAATAAAAGTAAAACTTATTTCAAAGTACCTGACGAGAGAGATCGGAAAAATGCAATTGGATCATTAGCAGGAGTTCCTATTAAAATAAAAAAAGCTATTCAAGCAATTTCGAATGAATTTTAGTAAATAGATGCACCTAAACAGGGGGATTGGCTGTGGGACCATGAAGAATATGGATAACCATATGAATAGTATGTCTCAAAAAATGATAAAAGAACCTTTAATAAAGAAAATCAGAATACTATATACATATAGCCACTGGAATTAAATATTGGATTTAATAAAGACCTAAAAAAATTTTGCAAAGCGTTTTTTAAAGGTGCTCAAATAATTTTAAAAGTTCTTTTTCACTTGTATTTTACTTTCCATTTTAATTCTACTAAAATTTGTTAATCCTAAAATACTTCATATTAATTTTAATCAATAGATTGTAAAGTGAAGGTGAGATAGCCTTTGATTGTTTAAGATATTCCTACAGTATAAAGGAGAATCAATGAATATACATAAAAACTTTAGCTAAACACAAAAGATATTTTAAATTTTTTAAAGACAAGGTTACCAAAAGATGCAATCTGCATGATTGGTATTACAAATACTGATCTTTATCCTAGTGATGAGTGGAACTTTGTATTTGGATAAGCTTCACTTTTTCATGGTGTTGGAGTGTTTTCTTTTGCTAGATATTAATATTAAAATAATGATATTTTGTCAAACACTTTAAAAGATTAAGATGCTATCATCTATATGGCCTGCAAAATTATGGTGCATGAAATTTCTCACATGTTTGGATTAAGGCATTGTATTTACTTTAAATGTGTTTTGAATGGGTGTAATCACTAAGAAGAAAGTGAAAAATCACCCTTAGAGCTTTGTGTAATTTGCTTGAGAAAGCTATAAAATAATATAGGTTTTTCTATGATAGAAAGATATGAGGATCTAATAGAATTTTCAAAAGACAGGCCTTATTTTTCATAAATAGATTCACCTATCTATGAAAAACTAAAATGCTTAATTTAAACTGCCTATGGACCACATTACACAAAATGAAATGTTAAATAAATGAAAATATTTTTAATTAAAAAAATTATTGAACAAAATCTTATGTTAATTGAAATAGTAATTCATTTTCATTCATTTCTAATAATAAACTCAAATAGATTTATTTAATTAATATAAACTTTATATTTTATATTAGTCTTTTTACATTTTAATTTAATTAATATTTTGATTGTATTTTGATTAAAAAAATTACAATTTTTGTTTAAAGCAATATTATTTCAAAAACATTTTAAAAAAATAATAATGCCATTAATGCTTGGTTCTTTTGAATTCTTATCAAAAATTAGAATTATACTTGAAAATATATAGGTGATGATTATAGAATCTATGAAATTTTTTAAGAAACAAGGAAAAGAAATTTAATTGATTTAAGGAGAAAAAAAATTTAGCTGTCTTAGTTTTTTTACTTTAAAGTTTAGGAATAAGAATTTAAAAAAATAGATTAAGTAGCAAAAATTAATTTAAAATGGATGAATATTAGAATAGCGATTCTGAGTACATAACAGATGAATCTAGCTCTTTTGAAGAGGAAGACTATGAAGTTTATAAAAAAGTAGAAATGGATGTTAGTTAAATGGGAAATTAGAATGAAATAATTATAGAAATAACTAATAATAAGAGCAATCAAAAATCTGACTATTAGTTTGAATAGATCACAGATTTGATTTTTAAAATAGAGGATGAGTATTTTGCGATATCTTTCTTTTTGTCATTAATCATATTTTTTATTAATTTAGCAATGTTATAGATGATTATTACTGCAAACTCATTTCTTCATTTAAGAAGATTAGATCTATTAAATTTTAGTAGCATTATTTTTATGAATTAGAATATCATAATATAATAATTTAATTATTTAAAAAAAGACGTGATTTAAAATTCCTGACTTGCACTAAATCTATAAAACTTGCCTATAATATGCTAAGATCTATTGATTTGTCTTAAGTTGAGGAAATCAATTTAACTTTACCTATTAAAGATAGCTACACAGACTAGTTTAGTGCTGAATAAAAATAAAATGCAATTTGGGATGGAGATGATGATACTATGTAAGAAAAAATGCAAATAGAAAAAGAAAAAGAAAAAAGCAAAAAGGAGGCTACTGCAAAAAAGAACAAAGAGTACTGGATTGTTTTTGATTTTATTTTTTGTAAAGACATTGAAACTTCTATTTAACTTTTTGATATAATTTATAAAGGAAATAGCTGGTTGAGAAAGAAAAATTAGTGAAAGCTAATAAATATGAAATATTTTAAAATATTTTGTAGCTAATTTAGAGTTCATGTTTTAAACTTACACATTTATCTTTGATAATGAATTCATGGTATTGTGATGACTTATCTTAAAATAACTTTTAGCAAGTTTTTGATTTAATGGTTTAAATTCTTGTTAATAATGCTAATTCTATTTAAGCATTTCACTTAAATGCCTTTTAATGGGGATTCTATAATAATAATTTCAAATCAAGCCATTTTGATTAGATAGCCTATGCTTTATTGAGACTTAATCCAGAAAATTTACAGGAACTCACATTAGATTTTGGAAGATGGGGTTGTGAGGAGTATAAAAATAACAAGTTATTTAGAGATTAAAATATACTCTTGTTAGCAAAAGCACTTTCTAATTTTAAAAATTTAAATTATTTATAACTCAATTTCAGAAGGTAATTTCATAAAAAATACTTTATTTTATTAAAAATTTATTAACAATAAAACAAACAAATTTCTTTTCTGCTCCGAGAATATGTAATAGTTTTTCTTTTATCATTATTATTGGAGTTTTATTAAGATAAAAAAGAGAAAAGAATTATCATTTCTATTTTTGAAAATATATTATTAAATAATTTTCTCTGATCCAAAATATTTAAATAGATTCATTTATTTTAATATATAACTAAAGTTGGGCATATGATAATGTAGAAATTACTGACCATTCAGTCATTTCTCTATTTAGTTCAATTTCGCTATTGTAAAAACTAGTTGTATTAAATTTAGAAGTTTCTAGGTAAAAAAAATATAATATGTAATAAATGTTAATTATTATGATTAAATGTATTAGATGGAAATATCAAAACAAAAATATCACATTGAAGAGTTTATCACAAATAGGAGTTACATTATTGAGTTTAAAAAAGATAAAACTTTTAACTATTTCATTAAAGACGTAAATAAATATTTGGAATTATTTCAATTAAACAAACAAATTTATTAAAAATTAAGATGGTAAATCATTTAATTAGAAGAGTTAGTTGCCGTTTTGAAGATACATTAAGCAACTCTCTTCATGCCTTCTCTTAGAAAAGAGCCTAAAATAATTGTAAATTGTTTAGTCTATTTTGAACTTAATTTAGTTAGAATTTCTTATAATAATAGATTGAGGATTATTATTATCATTGTTTATCTGAATAACTATGTAAAATTAAAGATCTTTAGAAATAAATAATAGCAGGAAATAAAAAAATCTTATACTCTTTCAAATCAATCTAGTAGTAATATTAAAAAACCTTCCGTTAAGAAATTATATGGCATGTCACTTAGTTATGTTGCAATTTTGACAATCAACTTCTCGAAAAATAAATTAAAGAATGTATGTCTCTTCAAAATGTACAGTTTAATAGGAACTGGTGGGAGTGATTATAATATATTAATATAACTCTATAAAAAAACGATCCTTCAATGTACAAATATCATTAAAAAATTAAAGAAAATCTATCTTTTTTGTTTTGTTTATTTAATTTAAGTGTTGTATTTTGATATTCTTTTTTCTGCAAATAATAATTACTAAGATAATTTTTCTATCAAACTTTATGGTTGAATAAGTTTTTTATATTATCCTATCTAACTTATTTACATTTTCAAAGTTTGTTAAAATTTTACATTCATTTTATTTAATGTTATCAAAAAAAAAAATTAACATAAATTTTATTAAGAGTTTAAACTTCTTTAAGGAAAATAAAGTAAAATATGTTTTGATAGAAAAGATATTATCACTTTCAGTTTTAAATAAAATTTTTTACATTATTTTATGAAAAAATACAATTACTCAAAATAGTAGGTCGATGCAGTTATCTAGGACTCTTGATTCATTATTAAAAATAAAGACCCCTCATATTTCAATCTTATTTTCAAATAGTCCCAGTAATCTCCTTATCCTCATCCTAGAAGATCTTATTAGACCAGTAATTACTTGATATATTTTAAATTATATATATGATATTCTTTCCATTAATATTTCCTTAAGCAAATTATGAGAACATAACTCTAGAAATAAATTGCTAAAAATATTTGTGTTTTGTTAGAGCATCATTATGTTTTGTTTATATTGCTTAGTTAAATTGAAAGAAAACATTTTTATATATCATTTAATAAAATAGATTTTTAGATTAAAATGAATCGAAACCACTACCTGATTATGCTTTAATAAGAGAAGCGAGTCATTTAAGAATAACTATAAAATTTCTAATCAGGATATTCACTAAGTTTTTCTTTGTTAAATTAGAAGATAATAAAATAGATAGTGAATAGTTCACTCAAAATTTTTAATTTTCACTGATTGAAGGAACTTATTAAATACATAACAATCGATTTAGAAAAAATTAACAATAATTAAATTAAAACAAAAAAAAGTCAAGAAAACTTAATAAGGAAAAAAGATGAGAAAATTAATTGTATTAGCTGCTATTGCTTTTTGCTTGAGTGTTGTTTGCGCATAAGGAACTAAAAGTGGAGGTAAATAATTAGTAGATTTCAATAAAAAGAATCATGGTGAAGCCTATGAAGCTGCATTAGATTACTTAAGTAAAAATTAATTAGAAAACTCCAATTCAGCTCCTGAAATAGTTGCTGTCTTCTAATAAATTGTAAGTGGTAATATGTACACTTTCCACATAAAGTTTGGTCAAAATGTTTGGATTGTTGAAGTTTGGAGCTAACCTTGGTTAAATAATCTTCAAGTTGTCTCTGCCAAAAAAGATTCTTAAAAATGATTAAAAAATGATATCACCTAAAACATTAAACTTTTAGGATATTATCAAATATAATGAATATTTATAATTAAATTTCTAAATTATTTTGAGGAATATATGTTTTTCGTATACAATTCTTTTATAAACATATTTCCTATTATTAATTAGTCAATTTTTACTTAAAAAATAACATTCCATAAATATTTGAAACATACAAAAATATACTATTTAAAATTGAAAACACTGAAATAAGTAGAACAAATCCTCTGTCTCTATTAAAAATTAAAAAGATCTAAGTTTATCTGAAAAATAAAGATAATAATCTATTTGAATAAGCAATAATGAAGCAATTCACACAAATAAAAGAAATTTGTTTTAAATTTTTTTCAAAATTTTGTAAAAATAAGCATTTATTAATAAACAAAATGAAAATAGATAAATTTAAATAAATATATTTTTGAAATTTGTTTAACTTTTGAAAATAAAAAAAATTAATGGAAATAAAAAAATCTATTTAGTTTATTTAGTTGGTTGATAAATGCTTAAATTGATACAAAAATAAATAAGAAAATTTTTAAATATTGTAAATTGGAGCTTATCATATAAGTTTTGATATTTAATATTTTAATTACTAAAACAATCATTATTTTTTTGAATAAAAAATTTAGTGGTGAATTATTAATTTTAATCATCTTTTCAAATTGTATTTATTAGTTTCTACTTTTCATCTAAAGTATCTAAAGTGTATTTATTAAATCATAAGTTTATACTAAAATTATATAAGCTTTATTTTTAATCTTATATTTCATGCCAAAGCTCTACACAAAGGGCAGCTTCTTTTATAATTGAGAACCTCTTTAATGCAAGTGTCATGAAATTTATGTTAGCATGGTAAAATAATTTGCTTTTTACTTTTTGAATAATTTTCTAGACAAATAGAGCAGATCTCTTCTATTTAAGATTTTGAACGCACTTCATTAGAATCATAGCTTATTTCTTCAGCAGCAGCACTAATAAATGAAGGATTTTAAATTTAAAATACAAATGCCTTGGCTTATTTCCTCTTAGAATTAAGATAATGGATGTTAAAACCAGCAAATAAGACATTAAATATAAAGAAAATATAATAAGAAGGTCCTACTCTTGAAAGAATATTCTAAGCTATAAATATACTAATAACTCTGTCATCAATTAATTGTATTGTAACAAATAAAGCTAATCCAAGATTAGCTAAAACAAATATCAAAAAAATAGAAGAAAAAAGATAAGTCATTTTCTAAGATATTTTGAGATACTTTACTCGTTTAGCATTATCCATATGCTATAAGCTATAGTAGTAGAAAATTAAGTATATGAATTCTAAAACCATAGTCAAAGCAACACATAAAAAAACATAAAGCTCTAAGAGAGAGAAAACTACTAAAAATGATATTCCTAATCCAAATAAAGCAATACTAAGATTGAAATTTTTTCTGTTTGTTTAGCGAGACCTCATTTGTTATAATCAATCAATAAGATTTTAGAAAGTAAGAATTTAGACTTTTAAAGAATATAATTGGCTTCGTTTATTCTATTTGTGTGTTTATTTTTTAATAATTTAATTGAATACAATCAAGTTTATCTTAAATAAATGTATTTAACTTGACAAAGCATTTAGTGTTTTAAATTTGATAGTCATAAGTTAATTTTTTACTGCAAATGACAACATTTGATAAATTTATGTCATCATAGTCCTTTCTTTACTTGATTTTATTTCAAATATTATTGATCTATTATTTTTTAACTATAAAAATAAATGAAATTTATTTACATCAAATGTTAAAAAAGATAAAATTTAAATTTGATGACTGTATCATAAGTCATATTAAATTGAATATGTAAGTAAATCAAATTCAATTCAGAAAAAATATTCATGCTTTTTATTTTAATGATTTATAATAGCCAAATTATTTTTTTGTATTTTTTATTTGTTTTACTTAAAAAAATTAAATTGTTTTACCACAAATTCCACCTCATAAATAAAAAAGATTAATACTTTTACTTTTTCAAATTCAAAAATAATTAAGAATAATATTTTATCGAGGTTATTGTAAAATGTATTTTGTTTTCTTAACATTTAAGACATAGAGAAAGCAACCCATATCTCCAAATAAATAAAAATAAATTAATTAGGATAAATATTTTTTATTTTAGATATCAAATATGATATAAATTAATCGTTTGAAATCTTTTCATCAACTATATTCAATTTTTAAGTTTCAGTATCATCATAAAAAAATAAGGAAGAAATATTTTTAATAGATTTTTCTATCAAAATTTTTCTAGTAAAATTTATCAAATATTTATTGGAAAAAATAAATCAATTGAATTTTGAATGATTTTTAAAGTAAAGGTGAAAAAGATAAATTTATTATCAATTTGATATGTAAATTTATAAGTATTATTTACTTCTATACATTATCAATATTTTTTTTGTTATTCAATCAATAAAATAGGTTTTTTGTCTAATTTATTCAACATGTTGTCATCAAAAACTTTAAGGGTATTCATCTTTTGTCTAAAAATTATTTAGCTCTTTTGAAAAACCAATTAAATTTGTGGTTAATTATGAGTAAGAGAATTAATTAACAAGGATTTACTTTGCATCTAAGGATTTTTTTTTTTTTTAATATGTAATATTATTAATTTAAGCAAAAAAACATTATGATATTTTAGTAAAATAAATAGTAAATAAAAATTAAGCATTTTATGATATTACATACATATTTCAGCAGTTCTATATTTAGGACAAATAATCAAAGTATTTGTTTTAGAAAACTGAAAATAAAAATATTTGAAAATATGCAAAATTAGAATTTTAAACCAATAGCATAAAGGCGTCTATTTTTAATCATTAAAAAAATATATGGCCAATAATTAATATTAAATTAATTATTAGTGCAAAATTATATTTATACTCAGAAATATTAAACATATTTTTTTCACTCAGATAATTTCATATGAGAAGGATAAATATTTTTTGTTTGTTTGTTTGTTTACAATTAATTCATAATGAGAAAGCCAATTTACTGCTATTTTAAATTCTCTCTTTTTTGTAAGGAATTTTTCAACTTTTTAAAATAAAGTCAGTCCTGAAATTAGGTCAGTTATCCAGTAAAAATTGTCAAAACTTAAGGAGATCATTTCAAATTTAAAATTTGAGAGTATTTTGTTACAATTACATACTTTCAAACATGTTAATTGAAAAAGAATCTGTTTGTAAATGAGTTTTGAGTAAAAGTCTTTAAAATTTACCATAATAATTTCAGGATTGTAAACATTAGATGTTTTTATAAATTTGGTAGGCTGATAAGAAAAGATAAATAAATTTATTTGCGAATTTCAAAACTTAAAACATGAAACTTGGGAAAAAAAATTTATAATTTTCTTCTCTGGCAAAATTTAATTTACAACCAATATCTTGGAAATAAGCAAAGGTTTGAAATTTTGTTAAATAAGACAAGCAATAAGAAGTGTATATTAAAACACAAACATAAAGCATTTAGATAAGAGATAATTAATCACACATATAAATACACATTCATCTATTCACTCATAAATAAACAAACAGAAAAAGAAAGAGACTTAGAAACTGTGTTAGAGATAAGCAGAGAGTACTTAGAAATATTAATATAAAGATTTGTTTGCAAAAAAAATAAGTAGAAAGAAAGAATCAAGTTTATAATTATCATTATTTATCAACAATAGCTATTAAAAAAAGTTATAAAGCAATTAAACAAAATAAATTAAATAGAATAAAATTAAGGTTATTTAAAATCTATAAGCAATAAAAATGGGTTGTGGTACTTCTCACTCTATCTTAGAGCCCAAAGGCAGAAAAATTATCATGATGGGAGCTATTGGAAGTGGCAAAACAAGTATATTATACTAGCTCACCAAAAAAATGCAGGTTCCAGCTATTCCTACAGTAGGCCATAATGCAGAATACTTATAAATCAATAAAGAAAAGTTTGTTCTATATGATATAGGGGCACGCAATAATGATTTTAATTAGATTCAACACCTTCTTGAATCTGCAATAGCCTTGGTTTTTATGATCGATGCTTCTAACTCAAATGTTCAAGTTTTCAGAGAAAGTATTGATCTGTTTAATTAATGTATTAAGAGTAATTACTTATCAGGACTCCCTATTGCTATCTGCCTGAATAAGCAAGATATGGTAGAAAATATATATATAGATGAAGATGTAATTTAGAAAAATTATCCATTAGAATAAATCCAAGGAAGCAATTATAAAATATTTAAAATGAGTTATAAAAGTAAGACAGGAATAGATGAACCATTTGATTGGATTTAAGGATAAAAATTAAAACCATCAAATGCTAAGAAAGCCCCTCGTTCCCCAAAAAAGGTAGTAGGAAGCTAGTTAGGTTTACCACAATCAACAGATCACCCTCAATCTAATGGAAGTAAGGCTTTACCTGAAACAGATATTTGAGTAGCAGTTAATTATCTAAACAAAAATAATAACTTTAAATAAATATTTTGAAATCAACTTTTACCACAGCAATAATCTATAAAAAAATTCAAGTATGCTGCAAAAATCAAGTTCCTACTTCTTAATTATCTCAATTTCAGTATTTCTTAATGAAAATTTGACTTTTTAGTGTGTTTTTATGATTAATTTATGCTTATAAACCAAATCTACTAGGTTAATTGATGGCCATTAAAGATATAAAATATTGCATTTACAATTATGCATTTTGAGAGGAGTAATTCAAAATTATTTTTACAGAAATTTTTTCTAAATATATCAATTTACTCTCAGCTAACTCAAAAACTTCTAGCTTAATAATAAATAAAAAATCAGAAATTACAAGCAATAAGCAACGTTGGAAAAATATTAAAAAATTTGAATTCTTGAAAATAGTATCTAAAACTTAAATATGATAATTCTTTCTATTCAAAATTATCTAAAGATTTCAGATTTTTATTGTAAAAATCAAAATTCTTTTAAAAATTGATTTAATAATCAATAATGAAAAAAATTGAAATGAGATGGATTTATTTGCATGCTTGCTAAACAAAAAAGCTTAGTTAGTTTTAGTCAATCGTCTATGAAATATTGAAATACAATAACAAAATCAGTAATTTAACCTATCTTAAGAAAATAAAATTGTCTATTTCTAATAAAAATAATAATATAAATATCTAAAATACAAAAGAACAAAATAATAATTTAACATAAACTATTACATTACACATACGCATATAAACACAAGTTTTTACATACTTATAATTTAATTAATTAATTAACTAACTAACAAATAAAAGAAGGTTATCTTAAAAATAAGACTCTAGTTTGATATTTAGAAAGAAATAATAACTAGATAATTAAGAAGAAAGAACGAAGAACGAACTCTATGGAATTTAATTTATAAAGCAATTATTATGAAACAATATTTAAATTTTTAAGTTTAATTATTTAATAAAATATTATGTATAAATTTTAATTTGTTTGCTTAAATTTACTTATTCTACATACTTTTCTAAGTATTTCTAAGCTTTCTTTATATTCCTTTCCTCATCCTTCTCAAATCAAATCTTACTCAAACTAATATTTTATCTATTCATTTTCATTAAAAATTTCAATCAAAAAATAGGTCTGATAGATTTTTTTTAATGAAAAATTAAAACATTCAATTTACTGTTAATTTTCTACTCCTCGAATGATAACCGCATTCAAGGCTTAATTCGTTCATCTATGAGATTTTGTTTTACTGAATTGCTAAATTTTAAGCTCAAGATTACTCTATATTCAAAAGGAGCAACTTAAAAAATAAGTGAATACCAACTTAAAAACAATTATTTTAAATTTTATTTTTTGATAAAGACAAAACTTTACTTTAACATTTTTTATTTAAATTTTTGTAAAAGAATAAAAATCAATCTAATTATTTTCATTTTACTGACAGGAAAGTTAACTTTTAATCTTTCACTGAATCTTTTTCAAAGAAGTATTCAAGAACAAAATTTTCCTTTTTTTTGAAAATCAATCATTTTAGATTAATTTTTTAGTCTTATTATTACAAATAATATTTTTATTGTTAAACCAAAATATAATTATTAATCTTCCAATAAATCCATCAAGAAAAAATATATTTATTTGATCTGAATCATCACTATCAAATAAATCTAATTTTAAATTTAGGTTTTTCATTAATATCATAAATATTTGAAAATTTTTTAGTTGTAAATAAAACTTCTAAATTAATTTTGTATTTGTTGTTAAAAAATAAAATAAAATTAAAAAAATAATTTTATTTAAGGTATCACTATTTTTGAAAAGAAATTTCAATTAGAAGATATAGATTAAGATTTAATAAGGATTGTTTTATTTTTTCATTTATTGCTATATAAAATAAATGATGATTTAGAAACTAATTCATTATAATTTAATTTTATTCAATTTAACTGCCTAAAGAGAATAATCCCATAATTTAGAAGCTAACTCTTTGTCTAAGGAGACAGCTGATTATTTATTGATTTTATTATCTTTGTAATAGCCACCATTAATTAATTTATTAAAGTCTTCATAACAGCAAGTTAAAGTAGTTTGAGCTCCATAATATTCACTTTTGAAACATAATAAAGAAATAGGGTAGAGTAATAAACCTACAACTCTTCCAAATGGAAGTTAACTGAAATTATGTTAGTAAATTCCAGATTTGATAACACCAGGATGTAATGTAACTACCTTAGTATCAGTTCCTTTTAACTTATCAACTAATTCTGTAGCAAATAAATTATTAGCTAACTTAGACTAGGGATATAGTTCTAATTCTTTACTATTTTTTTTGAAAAATATTTTTAATTTAATACAATACTGAAAAATGAATTAAAATTAATGAAATGCTCTCATTTAAGTATTTTGTTGAATTTTTATTTTGGATATTTTATTTATTTTTTATCAATTAATTAAATAAATAATTACAATAAGCTATTAGTAGGTTTCTCAACAGAGTCAAAATCAATAGTTTTAGTACGAGTATGTGCACGAGAAGAAACAATAACTATTCTAGATTGAGGAGTATCAGCAATTTTTTAAAGTAAAAGGTTAGTTAACAAGAAATGTCCCAAGTGATTAACACCAAAATTAGACTCAAAACCTTCTTTTGTTTTTGAGAATCTTGTATTATATACTCCTGCATTATTAATTAATATATCTAATCTTTGGTTTTCACAGTTGAATTTTTCTGCAAAATTGCGAATACTTTAGAAATCATTTAAATCTAATTAAGCAAATTCTACTTTTTAATTTCCTGATTTTTTTACTATTTCTTTTACAACATCTAAAGTATCATAGCTTCTGCTAGCAATCACAACTCTAGCTCCTCTTTTTGCTAAATCTAAAGCTGTTTCTTTTCCAATACCTCTATTTCCACCTGTAATCAATACAGTTTAACCTTAAAGATCTCTATGAATGGTGCATTTACTTCCATTAAAATAACTCTTAGTTAAATATAAAGAGGCACCAACTCCGAACAAAATTTTAGCTAATCTTGCCTAATTTTACATTTGTTTTTTAATTTTAAAAGAATTCTAAGATTTTCTTGTTTACTTATAAAGTATCTTTTTAGAAAAATTAATATCTTATAAATTAATTTCTATCAAAAAAGAGAATCTTTTCAAATTCAATAAATTATAAGTTAATATAAAAAGTAGATAATATTTATGATAAAATAAAATCAAACTTTCTTTAAAATAATTCTCCTCATTTGATTTGAAACCAAATTATAAAAATTCTAAACTATAATTTTAATGTTTAATTCAATCATTATGAATCTATTTTTCTACACTAAAACAAAGGAAAAATGATATTCAAAGGTAAAATTTACTCTAAATTTTAAATTTTTTTAAAAAAAGATTCAAAAATTTTTAATTGTTATGAAATTTATGCTAAATAATTTTATTTATTATTATTGTAATTAATATGATAAGTCAAATAAATGTTTTTGTTTGTAGGCTTGATTTTTTTTAAAGTGTAAACTTGTAAAAATAAACTAAAAAAATGTATCAAATTAACATCTTTAAAGAAAAAAATGTGTCACATTTATTAAAATTAATAAAGGATAAAATAGGTATGATGAAGAAAATACAGTTGATATACAGTGGATAAAATGATAGTATAATATATAAATTAATATAACTTTGATTAAATTTTCAAATTTGGGGATAGATATGAAAGAGTTTAATTTTTTAATATATTTAATATCCTATTTCTTTTAGAAAAATAGTTAAAGTTAATAGTTGAAGATTTGTTTTTTAATTCTAAATGAATATTTCAAAAAATAAGTGATGATCTTGGTTAAATGTTAGATACATTTTTTATACTTTGCTATGAGCCAAAATTAACAATACTAGAGTTGTTTCTTGTAGAGTACATACTTCTCCTTTGTCCTTACCTTTAAATATTTAAAATGATTTATTTAAAATTTTATTTAAGTTATTTATATACTCGATAGCTGCTTATTTTTAGCTATTTAGATTGAGCTGATGAGTTGAAGATGAAGCTGTTGAATTGAAATTAAAAGCACTTTTTACGACTTAATTTTGCAAAGGTTTAACAGATTAGTAATATAGCTGTTCTTTATTAGTGTATTTTTAATTTTATTTTGGAGGTGAATTTAAAGTTTCATTGGCATCAGAATATTCTCCTTAATTCATTATTTTAATTTCATTGTTATTACTTACTGAATAAGGTTTATTGTAGTAGCCAGGAGAGTATTAATTAGAAAAAGGTTAAAAGTTAGCTGATGGTGACTAGATATTAATTTAAGACTATTGCTTTGAACTAGGTAAAAGTTCTTAATCATTTAACATAAATTAAACATCTTTAATAGATCTACTTATCTTTTTCTTCTTCTTATTAACATTCATATTTAAAATAATATTGTTTTATATCTACTAAGCAAAGTTGATCTTACTGAATTTGCTTTGAGTTTTCTTCTATATTTCATCTTCGTTTTAAAACAACTAATTTTCTTTGATTTTATCTTAAACTTCATTCAATCTATTTTGTTTATTAATAGAATTATTAATTTAATTTGAAAAAAATCTTAAAATTTTTTCTCAATTCAAAATAAAATTGATTTAATAAAAAAAGAAAAATGGATTTGAAAAAATTCATTTCATGTTCAAGCAGAAAGAGAAGAGTAGGTTTGTTTAGATCTCGCAAATCTACGATTAATTTAAGATTTAAATAAATTTAAAAATAACTTTACTGGTTGAAGTTCTTCTTTTTTTCATTAAAATCGTCTGAGTATTTTTCATATTTAGACTGAATATTGATGATCTAGTTGAATAAATCGTTTTTAATACCCTAGACATATGCTTTTAGGTAATTATATTAATCTTCAACTTCAGTGTTTCCACCTTTGTTTAAGCCTGACCAACAACTTTCAAGCATAGAGTAATATTTTTCTAGATCAGTTGAGTGTTATTTCATAATTTTAAGAATTTGTGCTTAATATCTTATGTCTACTTTACGAAGTTTAAATTCATAAATAAGCACACTTAAAAGTTTTTAATCTTAAGACCTAATGTGCTCATTTTTGATTTCTATTTATTCCTAAATTTTATCCATGACTTCATCTTTATCTTTTACCAAATTAACAAGCTGTTCGTTATCTTTAGTAAGGTAGTTTATGGCTTCAGTGCAATGCTTTTCCATAAATGATAGCTTATTTTATAGTTCTTCTTTACGCTAGGTTAATTGTTCTACCAAAAATTGATATTCGTTTTCCTTTTTACCAAACTACAATTTTTCTAATTCTAAGCTATGAAGTATCATTTATTTTTCATCTCTTTAGTCATAATTTATTATTTATTCTTGCTTTAATGAGATAAATTTTTAATTCATCTTTACAAAAAATTTAACATAATCTTGGAGAACATAGCATATTTCTGCTGGATGTTGCTCTTACCAAGTTTTTTCCATTTATTCTTGGGTTGGAAATATTAAATTTATTTCTTCAGTCAAGCCATTTTATACCACTTAATTCCTCATATATTCAATCAGATTCATTACAAAAGACATGACATATCTGTAATCTTCCTTCAGTAAATCAAGAGTTTCTTATTCAAATTTAACTTGATTTTCTCTATTTTTTTATTTAGCAATCGATTCTAAAGGCCTCTTGTTTTCAACTATCTTTTAATGAGAGTTTGATTGCTGTCTCTTCATAGATAGTTAATTTATCTACTAAGATTAAAGATTAAGTTAGTTTTGCTTATGTCCAGATAACTATTCTTATATTTTTAGAATTATTGACTTTTATCTTTGAGAGTTAGAAGTACGATTAATGACCATAGATTATTACTAGCTTCTAGGACCAGAAACAGTAGAGGCTCTTTACTAATAGACAGAGTTATTTATTTATTTGCTGCTCTATGGACTAAGCAAAAGATTATTACTGATATTACTAGAAGATGGGTGGGATGAACTATTATTATTGTTGCTCATTTGTAAAAGTTACTTATCAAAAATATTTTAAATATGGTTATATTGGTGTTAGAGTATTCTAGTTAGGTTTAAAAGAATGAGGTATTGTTATTTTTTAAACTTAATACTTTGTTTATCTAGTTTATAGTATATTAATCTATTTATTTAGTTTTCTAATTCTTACTAAATTTTTATGATATATCTATCAAATAAATATTTATTTTGTTTGCTTTTACTTTCTTTTAAACATCATAAATCTTAATTGAGGGACTATATTGAAAAAAATTTTTAACAAAAAAAATCTGTAAATCTATGTCCATTTATTCTTCAGCAATAGTATATTTTATGCATAATTCAGTGAGTTTTTATGCAATATAATTAAAACCCTACTTTAGTATGATTATTTAATTTAAAGTAATATCTCAAACAACGATGCTTAAATATTTCCATAATGCAAATTTTATAAATAATATCAACATAATTCAAATCCTCTATAAAAAATAATTTGAATTAATTCAGTTATATCAGACTCCCTCCAAAACTTAACTGAATTTTAAAGATTTCTATAAAATAAGTTATTTTTCTTTGAAGAAAAATAAAAATAATTCAAAAATTTATTATCATTTGAACCTTATTTAAAAATTAGGTTAAAATAATATCAAAGCAAATTTAACATAATTTATCAAAAAAATCTTAAATATCTATACTTGATTATTTTTTATTCATTTGTTCTAAAAAAAGGTTACCTTCAAAAACCTATTTGCTAGGAGATTTTAAAATAATATGAATTTAATTTCTATTTTCTATTAGAATATTGTTTTCAATACATTTTAATTATCAATTAATAAAACATTTTAATTAGAGACATAGTGTTTTTTGTTGGATTTAATGCTTTAATTCAAAATTTATAATGAATGTAAAATTTTAAGAAATTAAATCATTTTAAAAAGAGATAAAACGAATAATATTTTTACACTTTGGGGGGGGGGGGCTTAGAAATAGTTGAAATAATTTAGTGAGGACTAAGTCAATTTTATAATAATAATTATCATCAATTCTAGATTAATTTTAATATAAATACTACCCCGTACAAAAGAGTTAAAATACAATAAAAATTAATAAATATTAAACTTTAGTATAATATTTAGTCTTGCATATTATGGAATATTTTAGTTTATTAAATTATTTTTACTCTTTACTCAATCTATTAAAATATATTATACTAAAGTTTACCTTATTATTAATTTTGTACATTTTATGTGTGCTAATATCTTTTAAAAAATTTTAATTTATTTTAATTTTAAAAGGTAAATCATCAGAACTCTTATTATCTATCTAAATATAATAAATCTTAGTTATCATAAATTATTCTTGATTTGTATTATTTTTTTTGTTTATTAATTCTATGATAATGATAATTCTTTCAACAATCCTTGAAGTTATAAATAATATTAACTTTAAATTGATTTAAATTATTTTTTGTTGAATGTGATATTGGTTTTTATTAAATGCTCTTTCAAAGTTGTTTTAATTATCTTGATTTAATTATAATTTGTGAGAAGAAAGGAAAATTGAAAATATAAATTAATATTTGCAACGATAAGTTGATTTTGAATGGATGGTAAAAGAGGAAGAAGATATGTATGGAAATAGATTTCTTTGATTTGTTAATAAAGTAAAATTTATTTGCACAAATTGAATTAAAAAAAATAATATAAATTTTGAAAAATCAATATTTCGCCATAAAATAAATAAGTATTATAATATTCAAAGAAAATCAAAAAATTGGTTGACTGATTCACACTCTTTTACAAAATCTAAAAAAATAAAGAGATAATAAATTAAAATTTGAATTAAGTTGTTTTGAAGTATATTTTTTATCATTCATCTTAACAGAAAGATAAATAGCAAATATTCATATATATATAAAGATAGACTTAAAATAATCATCAACTTAAAACAAATTATAATAGGAAAGCAAGTCATTGTGTAAAAGCATTAGCATTAGGGTTGATAAAAATTGCATTTAGCACCAATGAATAATAATACAAGCTTCAACAATATTAATAACACTAGCTTTAATAAAGGTAATGATGAATTCGAATAAAGTTATATGAATGCAACATCTGGTGCAGGAACTGGATTTAGATATAGAGGAGTTTACTCTGAAATAATTAATCCAGCAAATTCAAACACATACATAGTAAGAATGTTTTTTAATTTAGATCTACTTATATTGCATGCGAATTTTGCATTTTTATTTGGTTATTAACTATAAAATTTGATGCTGATTTTACTATGATTTATAGGATAAAAGTATGTAAGGACCAGATGTTTCTTATATTTACTAGACATAACAAAAGTAAAGAATACCTAGAGCATTTAATTTAGGTAGCAGAAGTGGAAGTCGTCCAAGACCTCCATTGAGTAATAAAGAAAATGGAGAAAAGTTAAATTAGACTAATGTTTCTATAAAAAGTGGTGCAAACACATCATTCAATTCAATAAATAAATTAAAATTCAAGCCTCTAACAAAAGTTTTCCACCCATCAAATAAATCAGAGGAAGGAAAAATTCATGAAGATTTAACTATAGATCCTAAAATTTTAGAACCATATGTTCCCATTCCAGGAAGAGTTCCTAGAAAAGTAGCAATTGATAGGAAAAAAAAAGAATACGCTTCATTCAATATTGAAGATTTACTAGTTCATGAAGTAAATAATTTTATGCAAGAATTCAAAAATTTACAAAAAAAAGACTTTTAATTATGAACAATAAAGCAATTTTTCAAATATTTTAAATAGGATATTGATTTCAATCAATAAAAGGGCAGTTATCATTGGTTAAAGTTAGAATAGTTTGATGACTCCACTTTTGATGATTATGAACCTAAAGAATGGATCAATAAAAAAGTTGATGAAGATGGAAATCCTCGCATTATTACAGCCAAAGGTCTCTACAAAGATTAGGCAGGATTTTATTCTTGGAAGCCTTGTACTGTTGAATCTTATTCTAAAGAAAAAGATTTGTTTGAAATACAATGGATGAATAGCAACTAAACAGATTATTTGCATCGTATATATTTTTGTTTAGATGCAGAGGATCCTAGAAAGTTTGCTCAAAGAATAGCAAATGCTTTTAGATAGATAGTTTATGCAGATTCTATTATTAGGTAACCAATTTTATCATGCAATTTTCTTTGTTAAAAATGTTAAAAATTTAGATACAACTTTTATATTGATAACATGCCTTTATAAGATTTGAGCGAACTTGATAATGAGTAGAAAAAAAGATTAGAAGCATTAGCAAAAACAAAAAAGTAAGAGAATATGGATACCACACCACTTCTTATTGAAGTCAATAATGATTACTGCAGAACAATGAACAAAATCATATTTAACAAATATATGGAAGATACTGATCCTACAGAAGATGATCTTTATCCAAAAAATCTCCAACTTCCCCCTGAAGAGGAAAAGCCTCCTGCTCCTTATTTAGGTAAAATATATTAAAAAAATATAGAATGGTTAAGAATTGAATTTTATTAGGTATTATGCCTTTGGAAAGACATAAAGGTGCTAAGCTTATTTGGATTGAAAGTTATGGATTGCCTTAGGTAGAAGAGCCAAAAGAATTCACAGAAACATTCAAAGATTTTTGTTTTTCATCATTATTTATTAAAGAAGAAGTAAAAAAATAATTAAATGATGAGCAAAACTAATTATAATAATATTTAATAGGTTATTAAAGCATTGCAGGAAATAAGAGTAGAGTGCAATAAAGTTTTAGAAATGACTGTATTTAATACAACCGTAGAAGGTCCTCTTGTCTTAGAAGAATTCAAACATATATAAGAATCTTCTACAAGCTAAATTTTATATCATTTGAAAGGATAATGGATTTAAGATTTAATTAAAATTATAAAGACAAATTTTGAAAAAGTAGGAAAAGGGTGGTTTAATATGAAAGAAACTAACCCAAATACTTACAATTTTGGTAAACTGAAAAGATTCTTAACTGTAGTTCGTCTTATGATGCAAGTAATTTTATATAAACTAAAAAGCTGCTTTAATAAATCTAAATTTTTTTCAATTAGGATACTGTTTTAACTGTTGTCAAAAGATGCTTCCAATAAATGGAAGAATATTTACTTAATTTTGTACCTGATTAAGTAGTTATCAACAATGTTACAGATATCAAAAACTAATACAAATAAGATAAAAATGCTCAAGGATTAGCAAAAGATCCTTAAACTTTAAAATAAAAACCTGTCTAGCCTTTATTTACTATTGATTTAATCAAAACAATGAATGATGAAGATTTCTTGTATTCTGTTTAACCAATGAATTATGTCAAGATGATTATCAACTTATTTGAAAAAGGTAAACTATTTTAATAAAATTCTCTTTATTTTTAAATAAAAAATTTTATTTTATTCCAAAACAGCTTTGGAAGAAATTGGTAAGATTCCTGACTTAGAACCAAAAATATTACCTGAATTACATGCTTCTGCATAAAAGGAAGCACATATTAAAGCCCCTATGAAACCTAGAGAAAGACCAACTACACCTGATCCTAATATGAGGCCTAAAAAATATCCAGATGAGAATAAATGGATATGGGAAATGATTGAAAATATTCGCCTTAAATTTATTGATGGCATTAAACCATTAAATGATTACTTAGAATAATTTAGAGAATTCAAGGATGTTCTTTAATTAAATCCTGACGATTTTGCTAGAAATATCGAAATGATGGAAAATCCTTGGGAAGTTGAGTAATTGTAAGATGAAATTTTTAAAATTCAAGAAAAAGAAGAAAGACTTAAAAAGAGTTTACCTGAAAAAATTCATGTTTCCTATTTTGAAATTTAGACTAAAGAAATATTGGCTTATCTTTGTGAGAAATATTATTTCTTGAGAAAAAATTTAATAGATATGATTGCCAAGCGTGCTAAGAGTCATACCTAATTCATTTTCAACTAATTCTAAATGCACTAAACTAAAATAAAGGAAACTCCTAAAAATATTGAACAATTAACAGAGCTTAGAGAATATATGAAAAATCTACCAATCGAAATTGAAAAACTTAAAGTAGAATAAAAGAGATGCTTTGAAATTTACAAAATTCTTGAAGATTTTAATTACAGGTAATAATCATTTTTTAACTCAATTAATTTATATTCATTTATGCTTATTTTATTTAGATTTTCAAAAGAAGATATGGATAGAAAGTGGAATACTTTTGGTTCTCCTAAAGATACTTTAGAGCTAATAGAAAAAAGAACTAAAGAGCTTGAAAAAGACCAAGTTAAATTTTAAGATGAAATGAAAGTTTAGTAAGAAGATTTTAAAGATGTCATTGACAACTTAGAAAGAACAATTAGCAATTTTGATTAGTATTCTGATATTAAAAATCATGAAGAAGTATGTAATATAGCAAAAGATATTAATAAATGCCTAGCTGAATTCACAGAAGATGCTCGTCGTTATAACACACGTGAAGCTCTTTTTGGTTAAGAGCTTACAAATTATGATAAAATCTTTAATATGTAGAGAGAATTCACTCCTTACTCTAATTTGTGGATTACTACTCATAATTGGTTTAAAAATAAAGATTTATGGATGACCGAAGAATGGAATAAACTTGATGCAGTCCATGCTGAAAAGTTTGTAGAAGACTCAATTAAATTGCTTACAGGTGTAATTAGATTTCTTAAAGATAGAGGTATTGATGCAGTTCTTAAAATTGCATAAACAGTTAAGGGCTAAATTGATGAATTCAAACCTAAAGTTCCTCTTATGGTAGCCCTTCGTAAAAATGGTATGATGGAAAGACATTGGAAGTAGGTATCCGAAAAAGCAGGAAAAGAAATCAAACCAAATATTGAAGGATTTAATTTTAACAAAGTTTTAGAGCTAGGTCTTTTAGAACATGTAGAGGCTTGTGTTGAAATTGGTGAAAGAGCTTACAAAGTAATTTTTTAAATTTCTATTCTTTTTTTAAAATATTTAAAATAAATATAAAAGGAATATAATATTCAACTTGGTTTAGAAGAAATGAAGAAGATATGGGAAGATATTTAATTCTAAATAATCACATATAAAACTAGTTACATCATTAGAGGTTATGATGAAATTTAACTTATTTTAGATGAACATATTATGAACACTCAAGCTATGTAGTTCTCACCATTTAAGAAACCATTTGAAGAAGAAATTATTAATTGGAATAATTCATTAAAGACTATTTCTGATGTCCTTGAAGAATGGGCTAAGTGTTAGGGTTAATGGATGTACTTGTAACCTATTTTTGATAGTTAAGATATTGCTAAGTAACTCCCTTCTGAAACTAAGAAATTCAGAACTGTTGATTCAACTTGGAAGCACACTATGAACTAAGCAAAGATTTTGTTAAATGTCAAAAGCGTTTGTCTTCAAGAAAACTTACTAGAGAGATTGAGAGAAGCAAACAAAAACTTAGAAATCATTCAAAAGGAATTAAATAATTACTTAGAGAAAAAGAGAGAGAAATTTGCTCGTTTCTATTTCTTGTCAAATGATGATCTCTTAGAAATTCTTTCATAAACTAAGGAACCCACAGCAGTCTAGCCTCATCTTAAAAAAGTATTTGAAAATATCAATGAAATAGAATTTGATGCAAGCAAGCGTATCCATTCAATGTTTTCAGCAGAAAAGGAAAAAGTTTCATTTGTAAAGCTGGTAGATCCAAATCATAAAAATGTTGAAGATTGGATGGGCGAAGTCGAAAATATGATGTGTTTATCAGTTAGATAAGCTTTGATTAATTCAGTTAAAGATTACCACACTAAAAAGCGTGATTAATGGGTACTCTGTCATCCAGGTAACTAATTTTACATGGATATTTATTTTATTAATATTAATTTGAATAGGCTAATGTATTTTGAATGGTTCTTAAATTGTTTGGACTCAAGATGTAGAAAAAGCATTTGAGAATGGAGTAGAAGGTGTAAAATAATATTGGGATATCTTGGAACAATATCTTCATGATTTAGTTACACTTGTTAGATAGAAATTGACTAAACAATAAAAAGTTACCTTAAATGCATTAATTGTGCTTGATGTGCATGCTAAGGATGTTGTTGAAAAATTATGGAGAGGAAACGTTAAGAATTCAAGTGAATTTGAATGGATTTCATAATTGAGATATTACTGGGAAGAAGATTAGTGCAGAGTAAAGTGTGTTCAAACTAATTTCCCTTATGGATATGAATATCTTGGAAATACTCTACGTCTCGTTATCACTCCACTCACTGATAAATGCTATATGACTCTTATGGGTGCTTTAAAACTTAATCTTGGTGGTGCACCTGCTGGTATTTATTTTGTAATTTAAAAAATGTAATAATTAATTATATAAAAAAGGACCTGCTGGTACTGGTAAGACTGAAAGTACTAAAGATTTGGCCAAGGCTCTTGCTAAATAATGTGTTGTGTTCAACTGCTCTGATAGTATGGACTATATTATGATTGGTAAATTCTTTAAAGGATTAGCAAGTGCTGGTGCATGGTGCTGTTTTGATGAGTTTAATCGTATTAATATTGAAGTACTTTCTGTTATTGCTCAATAATTATTAGTTTTGTTTGGTGAGAAAGCAAAGGGTACCCCGAGTATTGAATTTGAAGGTTCAATCATTCGTATCCTACCTACTTTTTGTGTCTTTATTACAATGAATCCTGGTTATGCAGGTCGTACTGAATTACCTGATAACTTAAAAGCACTTTTCCGTGCAGTAGCGATGATGGTTCCCGATTATGCTATGATTGGTGAAATTATGCTCTATAGTTTTGGTTTTAGAAAAGGTAGAGAACTTGCTAAAAAAATGGTTGCTACATTTAAATTATCATCTGAACAATTATCCTCTCAAGATCACTATGATTATGGTATGAGAGCAGTAAGAAGTGTTATTAATGCTGCTGGTCTCCTTAAAGCTGCTGACCCAGATATGGATGAAGAATAGCTTTTATTGAGGGCCTTGAGAGATGTTAATGTTCCTAAATTTTTAAAAGACGATCTTCCCCTGTTCGAAAATATTATGATGGATCTCTTCCCTGGCATTTCAAAGCCTCAAGTTAACTATGGTTAACTTATTCCTTAGATTTCAAAAGTATGCTAAGATCCTAAATTTAATTTATAGCCAACAGAACCATTTGTCAACAAAATTATTCAACTTTATGATACCACCCAAGTCAGACATGGTCTTATGATTGTAGGCCCTACTGGTGGTGGTAAAACCTCAAATTATAAAGTATTACAAAAAGCCATGACTGATCTTGAAAACTAAGGATTTTCTAAAGTCCATGTCCATATTTTAAATCCCAAGAGTATTACTATGGGTTAATTATATGGTTAATTCAATGAATAAACCCATGAATGGACTGATGGTATTTTAGCATACAGAGTACGTGAATGCTGTAGAGATCAATCATCTGACAAACATTGGTATTTATTATTTAATTCATTATGGAAATATATTTCATGAAATAATTTTTACAATGAATAATTAATATTTTATTACATATATATTAGGGTTATGTTTGATGGACCCGTAGATGCTATTTGGATTGAATCTATGAACACTGTCCTTGATGATAATAAAAAACTGTGCTTAAATTCAGGATAAATTCTTACTCTAACTCCTCATATGACTATGATGTTTGAAGTAAATTAAAATATTTTTGAAACAAAAATAGATTTTTATAAATATTATTAATAGGTAGAAGATTTATTAGTAGCTAGTCCTGCAACTGTAAGTAGATGCGGTATGATTTATATGGAACCTGAATCTTTAGGTGTATAACCTTTGATAGACAGCTGGATTAATAGTATCCCAACTAATATAAAAAAGCATAAAACAATCGTTTAATAACTCAACAATCTTTCTAATTTATATGTTGAATCATCTCTTTAATATCTTAGAAAAAATCTTAAAGAACCTGTGTAAACAATGAATAATAATCTTGTATAATCTTTACATCGTATTTTGAATTGTTATTTCTCTAGCTATGCTGAAACTGAAATTAAGAAAGTTGCATTAGATGAATTAGATAATTTAGAAAAAATGATAGAACCACTCTTTATTTTTGCATTAACTTGGTCTATAGGTTGTACAACTGATAATAATGGCCGTGAAATGTTTAATGCTTTCATTATTTAACAGTTGCAATAAAATAATAGCACAATTCCTTTCCCTGAAGGTGGAAGTATTTATGATTATGAATTTAATTTGCAACAGCAATCTTATCATCATTGGGATGAAAGAAACGCAGAATTTAGAGTAGATGCCAAACTAGGTTATCATGAAGTTACTATACCGACTGCTGATTCTACTAGAAATATTTATCTCATGAAAATGTTGATGACAAACAATTTGCATGTTCTATGTCCTGGCCCTACTGGAACAGGTAAAACCCAAAATATTTTTAACCTTCTCACAACAGAAATGGGTGAAAACTACTAATATATCTCAATTACTTTTTCTGCACAGACATCTGCAAACTAAACTTAAGTAAATATTACTTTTTATAATAATGATTTAATAAAAAATGTAATTATAATTCTAGGATACTATTGACAATAAAATGGATAAAAGAAGAAAAGGTGTTTTTGGACCACCAATTGGAAAAAGATGTATTATATTTGTAGATGATTTAAATATGCCAAAGAAGGAAGAGTATGGAGCTTAACCACCTATTGAATTAATTAGATAATATTTAGATCATGATGGATGGTACAATCGTAGAGATTTATAGTTCATGAAGATGGAAGATTTAATTGTTTTAAGTGCTATGGGTCCACCTGGAGGTGGTCGTACTTTTATCACAAATCGTATGGTCAGACACTTTAATGTTATTGGCTATACTGAATTAGAAAATAGTACCATCAAAAGTATTTTCTAAACTTTAGTTGATTTCTTCTTACGTCGTCATCCTGAAGAAATAAAAGCTATTACAAGTTCATTAGTTGATTCAATTTTATATGTTTATTAACGTGTAAAATCTGATCTACTTCCTACACCTTCAAAATCTCACTATACTTTCAATATGAGAGAAATATGGAAAGTATGTTAGGGTCTCTGTTCTGGACACCCCAATTATACTGGAGAAGTAGTGTAAATGGTTAGACTTTGGTACCATGAAAATATGCGCGTTTTCCATGATCGTTTGATTAACGAGAGTGACAGAGAATACTTAAAAAATATATTAAATTCACAATTCGAACAATTTGGTTAAAAGAAAGAAGATGTTTTAGATTAAGAAAGAATTATTTTTGCTGATTTCTTAAATGGTAAAGATGCAGAACCAAAATACTACTAGTAAGTTACTGAACTATTACCTTTACTCAATAAATTAGATTCATTTTAAGAAGATTACAATTCTGATAATTCATTTGTATTTGGAGGCTAAAAACCTTAAATGAAATTAGTCATGTTCTTAGATGCTTGTGAACATATTGCACGTATTGCAAGAATTATTCGTTAACCTAATGGACATGCTCTTCTATTAGGTATTGGCGGTTCAGGGCGTTAATCTTTAGCAAGAATGGCTACTTTCTTAACAAATTATAAAATATTTTAGATTGAAGTTATCAAAAATTACACTATGCGTTCATGGAGAGATGATATTAAGAAAGTTCTAATGTATGCAGGTATTGAAAATAAATCTATTTCTTTCCTTTTCTGTGATACTCAAATCATAAGAGAATAAATGATGGAAGATGTTAACAATATTTTAAATTCAGGAGATGTTGTAGGAATCTATCAAGAAAAAGTAAATTTATTTTCTAAAAATTTTTTATTCAAATAAAATTTTATATTTTAGGACTATGAAGATATCATGAATGCTTGCAAAACAGATTGCATCAAAAAAAATATTTAGCCAACTAAAATGAATATTTTTACTTAATATCTTCTTAGAGTCAGAAAGAATATTCATATGGTTATTGCTATGTCTCCTCTTGGTGCTTTATTCACTACTAGACTTCGTATGTTCCCTGGTTTAGTCAATAATTGTACTATTGACTGGTTTACAGAATGGCCAGAGGTAAATTTCAAATGAAAAAAAATTTAGAAGCTTATTTAAATTTTTATTTCATAATATTTAGGAAGCTCTAATTGGTGTAGGTAAAGGTCAATTAAGTGAATATGAGGAAGAACTTTAAATTGAAGGAAAAACAGAGACATTAGTAGATATGTTTAAGACTATTCATAAAAGTGTTGAAAAAATTTCAGAAGACTTCCTTGGCTAGTTGAGAAGGCACAATTATGTTACTCCAACCAGTTATTTAGAACTACTTTCAACTTTCCGTACAATTATGGCCTAGAAGAAGCAAGAAATAAAGCTATAAATTATTAGATTAAAGAGTGGTTTAGATAAATTGCAAGAAGCAAACAAATCAGTTGCAGAAATGAAAATTATTCTTAAAGGTATTTTTTTTATTAAATTACATATTTAAATTGATTTTTATTTTTATGATAAAAATAGAAATGTAGCCTAAATTAGAATAGTCATCTATTGAAACAGAAAAAATGATGGAGCACTTGAAAGTTGAAAAGGCTGAAGCTGATGCTACATAAAAAATAGTTGCAATTGAGGAAGCAGAAGCAACTAAACAATAAAAAGAAGCTACAAAATTAGCTGAAGAGGCAGAAGCAGCTGTTGCAGATGCTAATAATAAACTTAATTAAACATTATTAGAAGTTTAAAAATTAAAACCAGAACATTTAGTAGAAATTAGTAGATTTACAGTCCCTCCTAATGCAGTAAAAACAACCTTAGCCGCTGTAGTTATTTTGAATATTGATAGAATCAGAGCGAATGGTGGTGAAATTATTATGTAGAATAAAGAAGGTTAAATAGGTAAGAAAGAAGAAAATTATTTTGATACAGCCAAGCGTTATCTTCTTAGTAATACTAGAGAATTGATGGATATGCTTTAAAATTATGATAAAGATAGTATTCAAGAAGCAACAATTAAACGTTTAGAATAAAAAGTAATGAATTAACCTGATTTTACATTCCAAAAAGTAGCAAGTAGTAGTTTCGCTTGTAAATATTTGTTTATGTGGGTAGAGGCAATGGTTGGATATTATAAAGTATTTACCGAAACAAAGCCTTTACGTGAAAAGCTTGTCTCAGTCAGAAAATTAGTCGAAGAAAAAACAGCAGAGTTAAAAATTAAGAAAGATGCTCTTGAAGAAGTAAACAAAAAAATTGCAGAATTACAAAGAGCATTTGATGAAAAAATGTAATAGAAGGAAGCTCTTACAAAATAAATAAATGACTGTGAACTTAAATTAGAAAGAGCTTAAAAATTAACTGATGGGCTTTCTGAAGAAAAGGAAAGATGGAGCAAAGATATAGATAAATTCTAAGAAAGATCCTTATTGATTCCTGCACATTCAATTATTGCAGCAGGTATGATTTCATATTCAGGTCCTTTTACAAGCAAGTTCAGATAAGATTTAGAATAAACTTGGATCTAATATCTAGCTAAAACTGGACTTCCCTATGAAAAAGATATTTCGATGCGTTCTTTCTTAGGTGTTCCAGTTAAAATTTAGTAATGGAATATAGCAGGTCTTCCTAAGGATGAAACATCAACAGAAAATGGTATTATTATTGACAAAACTAGGAGATGGCCTCTTATGATCGATCCATAAAACTAAGCTAACAAATTCATCAGAAATTTAGGAAGAGAGCATTCAGAAGGTAAAAAATATTAAGCTAATAATCAAATAATAACAAGAATATTCATTTATTTTTAAATTTTTAAATTAACTTTTTAATTGAAAAGGTCTTGAAATTATGAAGGCTAATGATCCTAATTTAATGAAAATTATGGAATTAGCAGTGTAATTTGGAAGATGGGTATTAATGGAAAATGTAGGTATTGAAATAGATCCATCTTTAGAGCCTATTTTGTAATAGTAAACAACCAAATCAGGTTCTACTATGATTATTACTATTGGAGATAAAAATTTATAATATTCTGAAAATTTCAAGCTTTTCTTAACTACAACAATCCCTAATCCCCACTATCCTCCAGAAACATTTGTTAAAGTTACTATGATCAACTTTGCTATCACACCAAGTGGCTTGGAAGAGTAGATGTTAGCTTAAATTGTTGCTTTAGAAAACCCAAATCTTGAGTAAAAGAAAATAGAAATTGTGAAGAAGAATGCTGCAGATCTTAGAGAGTTACTTAGAATTGAAGATTCTATTTTGAAGAGTTTGGCTGATACATAAGATATAGCAGAAATATTAAAAGATGAAAGCTTGATTAACTAACTCCAATCTTCTAAGAAATTTGCTGCAGAAATTAACCAAAGAGTTAAAGATTCTAAAATAACTGAAGCTCAAATCGATGAAGCTCGTGAAAGTTATAGATCAGTTGCTTTTAGAGCCTCCTTACTGTTTTTTTGTATCGTTGATTTATCAACTATAGATCCTATGTACTAGTATTCATTACAGTGGTTCACTAATCTTTTTGTTATGGGAGTTGAAAACTCTCCTGCTTCGAACATACTTGAAGAACGTCTAGTAAATCTTAACTCTTACTTTACATACTCACTTTATGAAAATGTATGCAGATCTCTATTTGAAAAGCATAAATTATTGTTCTCTCTAATGCTCACTGTAAAAATTCTGTTTGGAGATCAAAAGATGGATGAGCACGAATGGCGTTATTTCTTAGCAGGACCTTTAGGTAATTACAATATAAAAAAATATTTACTCTAATATTTAAAAATTATGTTATTATATTATAGGTGATATTGAAATTGCAGTCAATCCAACTTCTTGGATTAATGAAAACACTTGGCCTGATATGTATAGACAGTTTTATGGTATGGGTAATCTCGAGCACTTTAAAGGCATTGAGAAACATTTCTTAGAAAACACTGATTAATATAGACATATTTTTGACTCTATTACCCCTCAAACTGAGAAATTACCAGATTAATGGGAAACACGTCTTGACTCATTCTAGAAAATGATAATCTTGAAAGCAATCAGACCTGATAAGGTACTTTAATTGATACTTTTAAATTTGTAATTAAAATATTAAATTAACATTTTAGCTTATTCCTGCTATCCAAAACTATATTGAAGAAAAACTTGGTAAAGAATTTATCATTGTGCCAACATTTGATTTAGCAAAATGTTACAAAGATTCTTCAATTATTACTCCTCTTATTTTCGTACTCTCTACTGGTTCAGATCCAATTGCAGATTTCATGAAATTTGCAGAAGAAATGACCATGTCAAAACGTATTGATTCTATCTCGCTAGGTTAAGGACAAGGACCTAAAGCAGAAAGAATGATAAGAGAAAGTGCTTAAAGAGGTGGCTGGGTATTATTGTAAAATTGTCACTTGGCTTAATCCTGGATGCCCGAATTAGAAAGAATGTGTGAAGAATTAAATGAAAATATGCATAAAGATTTTAGGTAATTTTTAAATCAATAGCTAATTTTATTTATTAAAAAAAATATCAAATAGATTATGGTTAACAAGTATGCCTACTAACTATTTCCCGATTTCAGTATTACAAAATGGTATTAAAATGACCATGGAACCTCCTCAAGGTCTAAGAGCAAATCTATTGAGAACTTATAAAAACTTGAGTGATAATGAACTTAACGACTGTGCTAAACCTGATGTCTTTAAAAAATTACTATTTGGCTTCTGTTTATTCCATGCTATTATTTAGGATAGAAGAAAATTTGGACCTATTGGTTGGAATATTGCCTATGAATTTACAAACGAAGATTTAACAGTTTGCAAGAAGTAATTGAAAATGCTTCTTGACGAATACAAAGAAGTACCATATAAAGTTATTAATTTCTTGGGTGCTGAAATTAATTATGGTGGCCGTGTAACAGATGACAAAGATGTAAGACTAATTAAAACAATCCTCTAAACTTACTTGAACAGAGAAGTAATTTTTTTTTTTCATTTATTAAAAAATAAAATATATATTTTTAAATATATTAAAGTCTTTGAGAGACGGATACAAATATTCTGAATCTGGTCTTTATTATTCACCACCATCAGGAGCTTTAGAAGATTATTAAACATATATAGAATCTTTACCTCTTAATCCAGCTCCTGAAGCATTTGGTATGCATGATAATGCAGAAATAACCAATTCATAAAATGAAACTCGTGTTTTATTAGAAACAATTCTATCAGTCTAACCACGTAGTTCTTCATCTGATGGTAAATCAAGAGAATAGATGATAGAAGAAATAGCTATTAACATTGAAACACACACCCCAGAAATATTTGATGTAGATACGATCTCAAAATTATATCCTACTAGCTATAATGAATCTATGAATACTGTACTAGTTTAAGAGCTCATAAGATATAATAGAATGTTGATAGTAATGAAAGAGTCTCTAGCCAATTTGAAAAAAGGTCTCAAGGGTTTAGTTGTCTTATCAGAAGAATTAGAAAAATTATCAAATTCTCTATTTGATAACCAAGTAAAAAAATATTATTATTAAATTCATAAGTTAATATTTCCTGTTACACCATAAAAAAAGGTACCAAATTTGTGGTCTGAAAAAGGTTTCCTCTCACTAAAACCACTTTCTTCTTGGATTATAGACTTGAATGACAGAATCTCCTTTTTAAATAATTGGGTTAAAAAAGGTACTCCAAAGACCTTTTGGATATCAGGTAAATAAATCAATCAATATCTTCTAAAATAAATTTTTAACTTTGAACATTATTGCATCAAAATTTATTTTATCAAATCAAAAAAATATATTTTAATTCAATAGGATTTTTCTTCCCCTAAGCTTTCTTAACAGGAACATTATAAAATTATGCAAGAAAACATAAGATTGCTATTGATAAATTATCTTTTGATTTTGTTGTTGTAGATAATTTGAAGTACACTGATATATAAGAAAAACCTGAAGATGGCTGCTATATATATGGTTTATATTTAGAAGGAGCAAGATGGGATTATAGAAAGCATAACATATAATAACCTTTACCTAAGGAACTTTATTCTGATTTACCAATGCTTCACTTAGTTCCAGTTTGTGATAGAGTACCACCTAAAGACGGTATTTATAATTGCCCAATTTACAAAGTAGTTTCAAGAAGAGGTACATTAAGTACAACAGGTCACTCTACAAATTTCGTTCTATTTATGGAGCTATCAAGCAAAGAACCTGAAAATACTTGGATTAAAGCTGGTGTAGCAGCATTTTTAAGTTTAAGATATTGAGAAAGAAAATATTTTGGAAAATTTAACTAAGATCAATAATAAATTTTGTAAAATCATAAAATAAATAAATGAATAAAGATAAAGATTAAAATAAATGGAAAAAAATTAAATAATTAATTAAATTAACAAGTAAGAAAAAGTCATTTTATTAAATTAAAATAATTAAATACATAGTATGTTTATATAAAATTTTTTATTCAATAATAAATGATTTTTTCATTAAAATTGGTTGTTTGTTTCATAAAATATTTTCTATTTATAAAAATAAAAACTGACTACTATCAATCACATAAAAATGTTAACCCATTACTTTGAGAAAAAATTTGTGTGATTTAGTTTAGATAATGATAAAATTAAATTTGTTTGAAAATAGGTTCATTAAGTAATTTCTTTCAAAAGAATAAAGAGTGATCAAAATTTTTTCTTACATTAAAGCAGATGACTATCATTTAAATATTTTTTATTAATTTTTATTTTTGACACTAAAATATATGCATATTCTGAATTATTTTACATTCCTCCTTACTAAAATATAAAAATTAATATTTTTCTAGTTGTCGTATGATATTTCAAATAGATTATCTATCATCTGTATTATATTTATTCTGAAATATAATAATAATAAATTTTTCAATTTCCAAATGATAGAAAAATTTTTAGCAAAAACGAAATTGTAAATTATTTTTTGATTGGAAATTTTAGAGGTTATAATAGTAAAAAAATATCAAAGCTAGAGTAAAAAAGAAATCTATTGTTAACGTGTAAGCAAATAAAATGTCAAAAGAAAGCTTTAATTTTAAGGTTCATAATATTTTGTGAGGGATTATTGTTATGAGTCATTTATTAGATATTCCTATTAAAATTTTATTTAAAAATACATAATATGTGGCTTCAAAACAAAAATTTATTTTACACGTGATTTCTAATCAATAATAAAAGAAAATAGTATATAAATGACCAATTAATTTTTTATTAAATAATGTATAATCTAATCAAATATATGTTTGCTAATTAGATCAGTGATGACATTAGTAGATGATTGATTATTTTTTAATACTATTATTTTATAATCATTGTGATCAATTTACAGAATTACATGACAAGAAATTTACCCACAAAATATCCACAAAACATTACAATCTAGCTATTTTTGAATATAAAATCATATATGTTGATTAGTTTTTTTCTTTTTACTGTGAAGATAATCTAAGCAGAAAAATAACTTTTGAGACCATAGATTTTGTTGTAAATAAATATTTTACAAAATGCAACATTTACTAAAAAAACAGATAATAGGAGTGAATTTTCTATAAAAATTAAAGTATTTAGTCAAAACTAATTTTAAAAATTGCGTCATATAGGTCATTTATGAGTAAAAGTTCTTAGAATCTTAAAATCAATAAATAAATAAATATTCTACTGCTACGTTATAATTTTAAATTATTTAGATTGGACACTTTATTGAGTTTTTTATTTTTTGGTTGAATTGATTTTTAAAAATAAATCAATCTTTTTTATTTATTTCAGATTTCAAAATAATTTTATTTAATGTAAAGATGATAATATTTGAGAACTAGTCTTCACTATTTTAAACAGAATACAACAAAAGTTAAAATATAGAAAGAGATTTTGATTATGAATGTTGTTAAATTAATTTTTTATTATTGATGCTGAAGAGGATTTTAATAAATATTATTTGTTATTAATCCAAATTTTTTTCTCTTCAAGTGTTAATAAATTTTGACTTCAACATTTCAGTCAATCTATCAAATTCATTAATTGAACTCAAAAGCTACCAAATAAAAATAAAATGGATTATTTAAATAGTAAATTCATTTTCTTTAAAAAAATGAGCTAAATTATCCTGTAAAATCTATCAAAAAATACAAAACCATTCTTATTTTTTTATAAATAAAACTTAACTCTTTCTTATTTTGCTGCTTTTCATCAAAGCTGAAGCTTCATAATTTTTAAATATTCAGCTTCTTTTAAGTATGAATTAGGTTTTCACAAGTAAAATTATTAGATAAAAAATATTTTTTAAAATTTATCCTTAGTTAAAAAGCAACTTCTAAAACTATTGCTATAGACTGCTATTTACTTAAGCATTAAAAAATTATTATTATTTTTAATAATAAAAACTATTTTTTCTATTTTCATCCTTTCAATATTTAAATTTTAAGCTTATTTGTTAATAAAATTTTCTTGCTAAATAAATATTTAAATAATTCTAATATAATAAATAATCACAAACGGTTTAGCCATTAACTTTATGAAAATAACTTATTTCTATAAAAATGTTTACATAATTTGTCGAATAACTGAATTGTATATTAAATAATAATGTAACGAATAAAAAACGAAATTTAATTTAAAAATGAAAATCCTAAATTATGAACAAAAAAAAATTCAATGAAAAATTAATTTACCTTTATCTTATTGATTTTCAAATAACAAGAAATAGGTTTAAATAAATTAAAATTCTTGAAGAGGAATATATTTGAATGGATATATTTTTTAAAATAATATCAAAATAAAAATAAAAAAAAAATTTCTTAAAATCAATCTATTTGTATGTAGCCTTTATTAAGGCAGTACCCTAGGGTACTATACATATATACATATATATATATATATATATATTTAAATATCATTTAATTGTTTAAACATCAATACAATTCTATTTGAAGAAAATAGGTTTTTTTATACACATTAGGCTATATTTTCTGACTTTATTCAACACTGTTTGAGAAATCAAAAAAATCAATGAATTAAATTTACATTTATTTGATAAATTTGTATTTCACATCAACCAAACGTATCTCTAGCATATTTTTTATTAGCTGAAATGAAATGCTTAAATTAAATTTGAATGAATTTTTTTCTATATGGTATATGGGAATAAAAATTAGTTCTAAATAATTTTATTTTCAAGAATAGATTGAATGATTTTGAAAGAGCCAAAGGATTTCAATCACAATTAAAAATATATGAAATTAATTTTTAATCTCATATTTTAATGTAAGCTTGTAAGGGAAAATACTTACTTATTATTCTCTTTGTATTTTGTTTAATATCTAAAACTGAAAGTATTTTTTTGCATTGATTTTCTAGTACAATAAGATTTTAGGTACAAATCCCTTAACTTTATTAATTAGGTATTTTACCAATATAAATATTTTAAAATTATGAAGGTGGAGTTTACAAAGCTTAACTTGTTGAGCAGAATTTTAATATTCAAAAATATTAACGATTGTTTTGAAAAACAATATAACCTACAAGCTGAAAGCTTAAGTCGATCTATTAATTTTTTATTTGACATCTATAATGTATCTTATTAATTGAAAGATATAGATCATTATTGAATTAAAAACTGTCTCTTTTCATGAAAGATATGCCAATTTTTTAGCATAAGTAAAATTGGAATTCAAAATGATTAGATAGAGAAAAGTTGATGTAAGAGAATTGATATTTGAAGAAAATTAAAAATCTAATTATTTAAATGATATAAAAAGAATAATAAACAATCTTATAAAATTGTAATAATAAATTTTGAGTCTACATACTTCTAAATAAAAGTGGATATAAAATTTTAAAAATTAAAAGAGAAGATACTAAAATTAATTATAATTTTGTTAATTTAGCTCTTAGGAATGAAATTAACAATAAGAATAATAGCACAAAATTATTAATATATTTGTCCTAAAAAAGAGTTAAGTGACGTTATTAAATTTAATACGAGCATTAAAGTAGATAACTTCTAGAATTTTTAAGTAAAAGCTGTCCACATTTAAGTCACTGAATCATTTCGTTTTTAGCCTAAAGTATTTTGTAGTTAAAAAAAATTTCATGGATGTAGCATTAAGTTTAATCTTCCAGATACTTTTTAGAAATAAAGAAAGAGTAGGAGAGTAAAATAAAAGGATGAATTTGAAAATAAAAAGGTTCAATTAATTGAATGGGATTGATAAATATTAAATGGGTCAACAGAATATTTAAGATGCATATTTCTGTGATCGTGATTATTTTCAAAATAATTTATTAAAAATTACGTAAGATATTGAAAAGAAAATGAAATAATACGAAATATTTGTATAATCCTTGGTGAATATGTTCAAATTATTTTTTTTTTCCCCACAAAAAAAATTAAAAAAAGTGCTTATTTCTTTATAAATCAAATATTTTTTTGATAAATTATGATTCTATCTTGAACAAAATAGCTTTTAGATTGTAAGTGCATGATTTTGTTTTATTATTCCATAACCTTTCTCTCTATCTTAATTTATTCAATCTCAAATATTGACTCTTTTTATTTTTTTGACAATATTAATAATTGATTGATTCATCTATTTCTTTCTTTTTTCCAATTATTTTGGAATTCAAAAATACATCTTATGCTTTTTACTCAAAAGATTTGTATCTATTCAGGAATGGATTTGAACTTTCCCTAAAGTTATAATGGACTTTATAGATATATTTTATAGTCAAATTCAATAAGCTATAAAGTATTTTTACAAATATGATTTATTTTTTATTGTTTATTCTAACTAACTGTATTCCTACTGTTTCTGGTCAGAATTGTGAATTCAAAAATTATAATATTCTTAATTCATTAAATTATTGAAAAAAAATACTCAAAAAAATGTATTAGTTTAAGATACATTCTTCACATAAACAATTCTACAATAAAATAGGAGCTTGAATGAAATTTTTTGTTGGAATCAAAAAATAATTTAAATAATTTTTGTGAAAGAAATTCAGATGAAATTTAGAATAAACCAACAAATTCTTTTAAAAAGTTTGAACTGCACTGCTAATACATATATTAGATTATGATTTTATATATAAATATTTAATGCATATTCAGTAAATATGAGAACAGATACAATTGTTTCTGATTTTTCTAATTAGATATACTTGCTGAAAATAAAATAACGTTTTAAATGGGAGAAGAAGAATTATTTCAAAAATTTAGACATTCCTTTCTAATTATTTATGAAGGTTGATATTTTTTACTCAAATTTTTTTTCTTAATTATTTTTGATGATATTTATAAAATTGATGCATTACGAATTAAAATTCATTCGTAAGCTTAGGCAGAATTGATGATTAAATATCATTTGAGATATTGGTACGCATTAATTTGATAGCTAATTAATATCGCTTTCCTTTTTAGATAATTAATCAGTTATATCGTAATTATTTCTTTAATGAAATTTAAGTAAATTTTTACTTTTTTATTTTATTTTGTTCAATATCCTTTTCTTTTATATTTATTTGATAACAAAGTACTTTACATCTTTTTATATGACTCTTTTGTAGAAAACTCTATATTATTATTATTAATTAATATGTTATTCATTGTTAAATTATAACTAAATTCTATATAAAGGTACCTTATTAACTTGTAGTAACTTACTTTAGCATTAGTTTATTCATCATTTTTATACAGTAAATTCTTAAAATTATATTTCTATCCCATAATTTTAAAGTTTGTCTAATCATACATTCATGCGATACTGTAATTAAATTCCGTTTATTAATTTAAATAATCGTCGAAACTCTTTTAATCTATTCTGATGCTTAAAATAAAATACTCTTAACTAATTGTCAAAATCATTTCAAAACTTTATATATTCTTAATAATCTGCAGATGGAATAAGTTGATGGCTAGCTTAATAAGTTAAGTATAATTTATCTTAATCAATAATTATGAGAAATAGTTCATACCTAATTGAACAAAATTACAATAAATTACAAATAAATTGAACATATTTTTTAGATGATTACTTAGGTTGCATCATAATATTTATTTAATTGGAATAGAGAGCTTGTTTTAATAACTTAATTTCAAATACTATTTTAAATTTTCGAAAATTCTTTTGTTTGTTTGGTGGGTTTTGCTAATCAATTTAAACGAACAAAAAAAATGGAAAGAAGAAAGAAAATACAAGGTCTTAGTTTTTCTAGATTAATTCAATGATTGCTGCCTTTGTTTAGAAAAATATTAACTTCTTTACAGATTGATATTTTGGTTTTATGTTATGATATCTTTCTATTTCCAATATTAAAATACAATAAATATCATTACATTCTTCACTTAAATATAATTTGGAACGAAGTAATTAAAATTTAGATATTTTTATTAGTCAAATGATACAAGAACTAGCAAATTCTAAAAGGGTTAAAAAATAATAACAAAATGGTTGCAGAAAGTAGCACCTTCTTACTGATGATCTAAAATTATGAGAAAAATAACAACTTATCTTTATTAGAAGATAATTTTATTGGTACAATAGAATTACGCAATCTGATAGGTGCATACTATTGTAAAATCTATCTGTAAGAGCAACTTTAGAACTGCTTACATATTTTTGTTTGTTAATTTTTTGTTTTTGAAGAATTTGAATGAATTTTGTAAAATACTTACTGAATATTAGCAAATGCGTGACGATTATATTCTTTATATACTTGATGACTTAATCAAAATGCTGACATAACCTGATTATTTCTATTGTGCAACTAAAAATAAATTAGCTATATTATTTTAATTGGTTAAAACTTGATACTTTTAAGAAAAATGATTTAAATTGGTTAAAACTTGATACTTTTAAGAAAAATGATTTAAATTGGTAATTTATAATTTTTATTTATAATGAAAATGACAACACAGATTATTAAGAATGCAATAATATGGATACAAAAATTTAATGGTATATTATATATTAAATTAATTTATAAATTTCAAAGTAGGATTAATGTAAAAATAGATAAATGTTAATAAATGAATCATCGTACCTACTTAATTACTTTGCTTAAGGAAAAGACGTTAGCTACTTTCAGACGCAATCTTGATTAAAATAACTCGAATGTTAAAGTTAATATTATAGCGTAATCAGTTTATAATGTATACATGCATTATTAAATAAAATTTAAGGCGTAATACTTTAATGAGTCATAGTAATTATCAAACCAGTTCTATCTATTACCTTCTAATAAATTTAACTCTTTCTTACAAATTTATCTAACAACCAAAGCAAATAGTCACTTAATAAACTGTTACGTCTTTTATTTACATGCGTAAATAGCAAGTAGAATTTTAAAAATCCATACAGATTAACTTTAATCTATTTTTGCAATTATTTAGCTTATTTAAATATTAAATGTAGAGGTTCTGTGTTGCTTGAAATACAACGCTTGGTGATTTGTTTAATGTAGTAGAGTATTTGTTATTTTTGATTTCTTTTTATTGTTTATAAATATAAATTATGTGAAAATACCAAAACATGATAAATGTGTTTGATTACTCCCTATTTTTTAATTTGTTGTGCAAGAAGTTGATTAATCATAAATAATTTCTAGATTATATTTCAAACAAAATTTAATTTCCTTAAATATGATTCTATCTTTCCTACATAATTAAATTCAATAGTCTTGTAGACATCTACACAAAACCAAAAGTATTTTTTGCATTACCAATTGTATAATTGTAATTTATTTATTTTTTTCATGTTATCTTAAATGAAAGTGTTCTTAATATTGAATATAATTAATGGTGTTATCAGCTATTTAGGATAGATTGCTTGTTAATTAAACTAGTCAGTAGAAAAATTAATTTTAAGATGTAGAAAAAGATATGAATTTAATTTCATTTGATTTTTTTGTTTGTTTGATTGTTCTAATTAATTCAATTCTACAAAACTAAATCTCAAAAAGCAAAAAAGCATTTACAGATGAAATTTATTTTAAAAACCATTTTAAATTTTGAGAAAATACCATTATGCTATATAGAAAAGATGTGCCAGTATGAATTTAGTGAAAAATAAATGATGGAAAAATTAGCTAAAGTATTTTTGATAGAATAAATAATTAAACTTTGTGTAGTATTTACGAAAGCAAATTTTAGAGCTCGTTTATATTTAATATAGAATTGCTTATTTGCTAATTGAATGAAGTGATTGTAAAACAAAATAAAATAGAGAATGAATAGATAGATGTAAATTTACCTATTATTTTGATAGATATTCAAAAAACTAGAGTTTTATCGGTATAATGAGTTTGGCATTCTTGCGTAATTCAATATTTGCGTATTATTATTGAAAAAAAGATTTACGTCACTGGTTTGGGGTCCTATTAGACTTTAATTAAAAACTGGAATAAAGAGTACCTTTGAAATCAATATAATTAATTTCATAAAACAAATAATCTTAAATATAAAAAAAGCAGCCAAAAGCTATATAACAACTTACATAACCCCCACAAAGGAGAAATTAAAACAAATTTAAAAAACAAAAAAATTAACAATTATTAAGTAGAAATGTCATCTGTTGATAATAGCGCCAACGCCAATCTTCACTATGTCCAAGACATATTAGTTAAGTCTGTCGAACTCTCTAAAAAGCTTTACGAAAAGACTGGTATTAAGAATGAATTTTTAGAATCCAATGCCTAAAAAATTAATGCCGCTTCCTCTTAATTCGCTTAGTTACTCGATGGTAGCATTGATGCTACTGTTGTCAAAGTCTAATCAATTGCTGAAAAGACCAACAAAACTAAACAAACTCTCTTAGAAAGAACCAACAAGACCAAAAAGGAACTTATTGAAAGAACCATGAACTTGACTTTTGTCAAGAAGACTGAAGATTTTAGTAACACCCTTCTCACTGAACTCGAGCTACAAGTTGCCCTCCTTGTCAAGTCCATCAACAATAAGCTTGCTTTAACTGAATCTGAAGTTGACAACTCTGCTACCAACAAGGACGAAAAGCTTGCCCTTTCTGAAAGATCTACCAGACTTCTCTTCACCTTAAACAACCTTGGTAAGCAAATTGCTGAACACTACTTGAACTAAGTCAAATCCCTTACTGTTGTCAAGAGTGCCTAATAAAAGTATGCCTTTGTAGACCTTAAGGCCCAAGAAGCTAGAGCTAACGTAGAATCCTTCTTCGAAGTTCTTCTTACCACCATCATTACCCAAAACATCATTAACCCTCTCTTCAACTCTCTTAACGTTAAGTACACCCAATCAAAGGAACATGTTACTGTTGTTGTTGAAAATATTAAGAAGGTTGATGTTTAAAACCTTCTTACTTAAGCCAAGGGCTCTTATGAATCTCTTAAGTAAGCCACCATCACCTTTGTTTAAGGTGATAAGCTCACTTTCACCTTTGCTAGTGAATTCTTCAAGACTTCTATTGAATCTATCCAAAAGGAAATCTCTTAACTCCTTACTGATGTCTCAGCTCTCAGAACTAGAATTTAAGAAGAAGTCTTCAACCTCTACAAACTTTCCCTTATAGAATTCAAGCATAGAAGATCTGCTAAGTTAGGTTAAAAGGCTATTACCTTTGTTGATGAATAAGTTAATTCTGCTTCTACTGCTTCTCCTGTTGAATCTAAAAACGAAGAAGAAGAAGAAGAAGTTTAAAACTGAAAAATGATAATTGATAATTGATTTAAGCTATCCTGATTGATTATGGATTGATAATAAATAAATGATTATTTTAATATGAATTAATCTTAACCTCTACAAAATTAATATATCTTTTTATCAGAATAATAACACAAAATATTAAATATTAATCTTGAAACCTAATCCTAATGTATAAACCTTATCAAATATATAATAAAACTAAATTAATAATTGATATCTAGCTATTAGTTAGTTAGTTATCAACATCAAGCAACCAGTCTTTTGATTATCTTATATTATTTTCAAATAAAAATAAATATATGCGCGTTTCTTATATTGAATTGTAAATTTATATAGAACAAGCAAAAGCTCCATTATTTATAATTGTATAAATCTTCTAATAATAATTTAATTTCTTCAAAATAAACACTTCCTTAATATCCCATTTTAATTTTTAAAAGCATCAAGATTTATTTTTTTACTTAAAATCCACCTTCCTTCAACAAAACTTACTCAAAATATCAATCAAGCACTACATTACATTAGGCAATGGTCAAAAAATTACTAAAAAACTTAAAATACATTTTGATATGTAATCAAATCATTTTCCAAGTATTTATTAGATAGCTAATACATAAAACTCATAAATTAGATAATTTAAGTTCAATCTCCTTCTAAACAGTTGCTCAAGGCTTAAAAAATTAATATGTTTATTTCATTTTTTGCTAAAAATGGATAATAAAATGATAAATCTATTGCCATCAGACAATGATAAAGAATAATGATGACTTATTTAAGTTGATTAAGGACTAAGTTACAAATAATAATTTATTTAAATCGTTTATCAAGCAAAAAAGAAAGATTTATTATAGATTTTGAAAATATAGTTATTGGAATACATTCATTTTTTATTCTATCAAAATGTTTACATCTTCTTTTCAGCAAATTTCTCTTTTTAATGAAATAAATCACAAATAGAAGAAAAATTGATAATTTGATTAATAATGAAAATCACTCTAATCAAAATATTGATTATATAAATTTAGTGTTGCATATTTTATTTGATAGTTAAGTAACAAATATGTTTGATTTAAATGATTTGGACTTGAGAGTCCTTTTTACAAAGATTATTTCTTTTGATTGAAGATATTTCACGTCATAGAAAGTGAAAACATATCTTCAATTATTAAAACCCAACTTTTTAAAAAATATTTATAAAAATTTTATTTGATAGAATATCACTAACATCATCACCATCATCATCAATAAATCTGTCATTTATTTTAATTACACAATCTATTCTATTCTTTGGAAATTTTATTTCCCAAAAATTTTTAAAATGACAAATCAATAGTGTAATAAAGCATTAGACAAGATAATTTCATTTTAAATATTAAGAACAGATAAATTTTAATTGAACATTAATATTGCTTTCATGTGTTTTTCTACTTAAACTTCAGATAATTTTTCAAACATCAAAAAAAACTAAAAGAGTTAAAATTTAAAAAAAATTATAAATTAATAAAAGACTTATTGAGAAAGACATTTCTAAAAAAAATTATAAAAGATTTTTTATAATAACAAACAAGCAAGTCAAATATAACCTAAAATGGGTATTTTTGTTAAAAAAATTAGATCCATAAATTTTTTTAAAATTAATCAATGTATATATTTATATGCTTATCTTTCTAAATTATTTGAGGAGTTTTCAAAATTAATTGTTTATTTTTATGTTGCTTTTTTATAATTAATTAATTTCAGAAAAAAATACAAAAAAAGAAAAGAGAAAATATTTAAAAGTAAATCAATTTAGATCAAAGTTTTTAAAACATAAACTACTCTCGCTACTTTAACGCTCAATCTCACTAAGTTTTTAACATCCCTGAACTCTAAATGATTTACTCTGAAAATATTTTCTTATCCTTTTCATAAAAAGGAGTTCTGAATTATAAATTCAGGGAATTTTCAAAAAAAACAAAAACAAAAAATAATATAAATCGAAAGTTTTCGAAAAATCTTTTATTAGTGATTAATCATATATAATTAGTATTATTTAAACAAAATCTAGGAATAGAATGATAAATTATGGAGATTTGGAGATTATATCTTGAGACTTTAGTATTGAATAAGTGATAAGGTGCTGAAAAGAAAAAAAAACTCATAAAAATAAAAATAAATAAATAAAATTCAAGAAAAATCAAATAAATAAAATTAAATAAAAAAAATAAATTAAAAAAGAAAAACAAACAAATAAAAATCAAATAAGATAAACTAAGAAATAATAAATCAAAATAATTAAAAAGAGGAAATTAAAGCACATGAATACCAAATTTAAATTTAGACATAGATATTTTCCATTTAATTTCAGCCTTGTAAAAATAATTAAAATAAAGCATTCTTAATTAAAGTTGGATTTTCGAATTGATAAATTATAAAAGAATAATTATTTATAAAATATGTTTCAATGATTTGTTTATTTTGTTTAAATTTTAAAAAAAATAAAATGATTTAATTCTTTGTCTAAAAAATTTGCTAAAAATTAAAAATAAATAAAATATTTAAAAAAAATAAATTATATTATTGGAATATTATTTATGTATTGGTTATTAAAATAAAAGATTGAATGAAGATAATAAATAGATGGAGATATAATAGGAGATAAGATACCAATAATTTAAAAAAATAATATAGGGATTCTAAACAAAGGAAAGTCATATAAAGGATGCTGTAATCAATAGATTTATTTATTTATTATTTCATAAAAGTGAATAAGAATTATAAATTATAACAATTTATAAATTAAAGTAAAGACAAATAAAATAAAATTTCATCATCAAAACTGATATTATATATTATGTATGATTAAAGAGGATCATTATTTTTTATTAGTTTATAAAAGAAGTCAGAAACAAAAAAATTAGTGATTAATTTATCAAATAAATAAGTCAAGCAAGAAACCAAGATAGCAAGAGATAAGTCAATTATTTCCAGAAATTAATTAGTTTTTAAAGTTTATTTGAGGTGACAAGAGATGGATAGCCTAAAATAAGTCTCTTCTCCTTCACTTTCTTCGTCCCCAAGCACTAAGGAATAGTCTACAGAGCAACCAAAGTCTAATGAACGAAAAAGCTTGAAGGAAGAGGATAAAGCAGATTTAACTCCTTCTAACATTTAGACAGAAATAAATGAAAAAAAGTAGAAATAAAATGATTATGAAACAAAAATAATTTCTAACATTAAAAATTTCAGTTTACATGAAGAAGAGCAAGATGATAGAGAAGAAGGAGAGAATTCAAAAAGCTAAAGTGTAGGTTTGCATCAGGATTAACTACTTTCTTCTCTCACTGGTTCAGGATAACATTATTAAGAAGGATAAGAAATACTTAGTAATAAATAATAGGATAAAGAAGAAGATTTGAATGAAGATGATGATTTATTTGAAGAAGACGAATACGATGAGGAGGAAGAAGATTTTGATGAAGATTTTTTGGATAAAGAGGGCGATAATGGTTTTGATACAACTGAAGATGGTAACAAAGGAGTTAAATAAAAAAAAAATAAGTTTACGAAGGAGTTTATTAGTGCTATTAAATCTAATTCAGAAGAATTACGTAATGAAAAGAATGATGATCCACTTGATTATTTATTTGTAATTGACTTTGAATGCAATCAACCAGGTAGTGAAATCATTGAATTTCCTATTACCGTAGTTGATTTAAAGCAGAAAAAGGTTGTTGATACTTTTCATTCATATGTTCGACCTACTAAGATAAAGAAACTTAGCAATTTCATTAAAAAGCTTACTGGCATTAAGTAAGAAGATGTTGATGCTTCTGATAGCATTGATACTATTTTAACTAAGGTGGAAGCCTTTTTGAGTAAGTACCAAAGCTTTAAAGCTGCTATTCTCTATGATTGTGCTAATGATGCTAAATTTTTAAGCAATGAAATTAAAAACAAGCATTTAACTATTACAAACAAATTGCTTCTGAGTTATATTAATTTACGCAATGTTTTTCCCATTCATCTCACAGGAGGAATAAAAAATATTAGTCTTAGTCATGCTTTAGAAGTATTAGATATGAGCTTTGAAGGTTAAAAGCACACAGGCAAAGATGATTCAATAAATATAGCAAGAGTTTGTATCGAAATGATAAATCATTAGTTTATTTTCACTCAATTTATGAGATAGTCTTAATTTTGTTCTGATAATCCAAAGAAATTAGTTGATTCAACAATAAATGATCTTTTTACAATGAATAAATACTTAATAGCAATAGATATCTAGTTTTATGGTGACAAAAAAGATTTAAATACTAAACATAATATTATTCTATGTAAATAATTCAATTTTCATCTATTTTAAGTTAAGAAAATTAATTTAGATTCTTCATCACCTCAGCCTTCTAACCTAATCTATTAAACTCCTCCATAAAAATCTAATTTTAAATTAAAAACATCTGCAGAAAAACATGCCGAATAGCAATTGCTCTAGCAACAAAAAGCCTTGTAATAATAGAAGCAACAATAACAAGAATAACAGCAATAACCAGAAAAATAAATTTAAGATTAGAAGATAGATACGTATTAAAATTAAAACAATTAGAAACAATAAGATCAGTAAAGCAGCCAAGCTTAACCTAATTCTAATCTGAATTAGCAATAGTAATAAAAGCAAGATATACCTTAACAATAGTAATAACAATAGAAATTGAAGGAATAAAAGCAATATTAAATAGAAGAAATAGATAGCTACTAATAAGAATTTGATAATTTGTAATATTAGCTATAGGATTATTTTGAACTTCTATAGAATTTAATTGATTTATATCATAAACATGGTATTAAGTGTTAAAATTCTCTCATAATCCTTAATTCTAGCACAAAGTAAAAGTACTTTTCTAAGTTATTCAAGTTTGTTACAGCAATGTTCAAAACCAACAAAACAGCTTTCATTTTCAAAAAAAAGATTGTCAATTTGCAGGAAGTACTTGAAAGATAAATTGTTATTGATTAGAAGACATCTGATCTCATTATGACTGAAGATTTTCCTCAAAACATTATCAAGCTATTTGATTTTTTTCAAACTGAAAATTTTCTTGTAAAGGAATTACCTTCATGTTTCCAAAAAAAAACTGTATCGAATATTCTTGAAGGATAGCCAAGTTAGTATAGAGAAGGAGGCTCCTATCCCTACTAATATTATGATTCTCCCTAATACGGATAGTACATAAATGGTTTTTACAATTAAAAACAGTAGCCTACTTCAAATATTCCCTAACAGAATCCTTATGCTGCTTTTTAGCAATAATATTAACAAAATGTAGATTATTTTAATCCAACTATGGCTAGTTAAAATCTAAATTAATTTTCGATGATGTATTAATTACAATAATAAGCTTAGTTTGCCTTTAATTAGTAAAATGCATCATTAGGAAATCAATAGCACTCACCTTATTATATGCAGTAAGCTATGAACTAAATGAGCAATAACTACATCTATTAAATGCCATTTTTCAACCCAGCTGCTTTTTCATTTCCTCCCAATTCTATAGATAGCTAGCTCTAATAACAGATCTTATTTTAATCCCAGTAGTTTTTATCACAACTTGAATAGAATTCTAGCTAATCAGCTACTTTTCCTCCTTAGAATCACTAACAAGCTTAATAATAATAACATTAGTAATCCCCAACCTAATCTTATAATTATAAATAAAATTAGTACTAATCTTAATCCTCTCCTTCTATAAATCAGCATTAAAAGACTAATTCTACTTTTGCTGGAAACTATCCATCTTAAAATTCGAAAAACAATTCAAACAACTAAAAAAGTGAAGGATCAAATATTTCTCGCAAGAAAAATTTCAGAAATAACAGCTAAAGCATCAACGGATATAGTGGTTATTAGAATAATGGTTTTTACTATGATTCATTTAGTAGTGGCAGCATTAACAGTGGAAACTCAAACTTTCAAAAAAACAATTAGAGCAACTCAAACAATTCCTAAATTAACTCAAGCCCTTTGATAGCTTTCCCTCCCGAACTTAATAATGGGTAAGCATATAAAATGAGCCAACCAACGCTCTATAACAGCTACATTTAAAATGGTTTAAACAAGCAAAATACTTTTAACAGCTAAAATAAAAACAAATTTTACAAAAAATGATCTCCATTCATAATTGAATAAAATTAGAAGCCATAAATTTATTTTAGTGGTTTCTATAATTAACAACAATTGCTAAAAATAAATTTACTTACTAGAAAATCTATAAATAATAATTAATTAACCAATCAATAAATCAATAAATCAATTATACTACTTTTTCTTCTAAAATTAGAAGTTTTTAATTAAATAATAGATAGATAAATTAATTATTGGTCTTTTTTTAACACATTTTTGTAAATTAAAGTAAATAAAAACCTCTTTTGAAATATTTTATTTTACTTTTTCACTCACTTATTTACTCATTTTCAATTTATTTTAATTTAATTAATCATTTCATTTATTTATGTTCTCTGTTTTTCAATTCTATATTCCTTCCTTTTCAAATATTTATATTTTACTTAAATTATTTTTTAATTTCAAAATAAAACTTAACTGATAGAAATTTTTTCAACTTTTACTTACTTTTTCTCTGAATAATTGTTTTTTATTGGTGATTAATTAATCATATATAAAGAATTATCAAAAAACTTCCAAATTTTTAATCCCTTTAAGCTTTTTTTGAATCAGAATTTTTTTTAATTAATTTAAAAAAATAAATTCAAACATAATAGCTAATGTTAATTATCTAAATAAAGAATAAATATTAAACTTAATTTAGAAAGAATAGTAATAAATAAAAAATTATTTAAATTGATGTTTAGTTAATTTTGATAGCTTAATTTGCTAATTTTAAACAAAGATAAATAAATTTAAACAGGAACATTCAATTTTTGTAAATTTTCAAATTTTATTATTATGAATTACTCTGTATTCTTCAAGCAGCTTTTCTATCAAGTTGATGTAATGTTCCTTTTTCTTATGTAAAAGGAAATATTAAACCCTTTCACTTTGTAATCTATGAGCTAGCTTAATTAGTTCTAGCTAACTGTGGTGTTCCAGGTGAGTTCCTTTACAAATTGCTTTGTAAATAGATTCTGCATCTCTTCCTTTCATGATTTTAACAGTTTTGTGGAAAGCAGGAATGACACAATCTATATCTTTGATATGTTCAGCTATATTTGACATTTTCTTTAAATAAAATGGACATTTAGGTGAAAAACAGCAGTTTCTAGCTAAATTAGAAGCAATGTTAAAAGAAATATTAAATTTGTTTTCTTATTTAACAAGCAAATCAATTTATTTTTAAATCAGAGGAGTTGCTTCTAGATGCAAACTATACATTTCTTCTTAATATTTTTATTTGAGTATTTAGTAGCAATTATTGTATATTTTCAAGGACTCCTCTTTGATAAAATATATACTCTTTTGCTTTTTGATATTACTATACACTTTGAAAATGTTCTCTTCTATTTCAGAGGTATTTCTATCATAGTTGTTAGGGTATTTCTAGGCATGAAGAAGCCAAATCCACAGTAAACCTCCACTGAATTTTTCAGAGGGTACAAAATAATTACAAATAGCTTTCATACTAGTAAAAAAATTGAGTTTTCCATAATTCATAAAGTTGAAGCTTTCTTTGTAAATAAAAATTTTACACTTTTTTGTAAACTCAAAGAAATTTTTTTCTTTTAAAGCAGATTCAACAACATTCATAATATTACGAATAGAAGGGTACTACTTAACATCACCTACCTCATTTTCTATTATTTTTTGCTCAATCTTTTTCAACTCAGACACATCATAACCTACAATTCCAAAGTAGGTGTGCAATCTTTCTAAATTTTTAATACCCCTTTTCAAATAAAAAAGATTAAATTTTTGTAAAATGTTTTGAATTGAAATTACCTAGAAACTATTTCTTATAAAATGGCTTCTAAAATCTACTTTATTTTTTTCTCATCTGTAACTTATCCTTTTTTGTAAAGATAGAATAGAGCTGCTAGGGCTTTAGAAGGATCTTAACACTAAGTAGGATGTCCTTCATGATAAGTAACCATTGCTTGTCTTGGTTAATTAATTATCATCTCACAGTATGTTTTGAAAAAGGGTCTATCACCATAAACAATCTCTATTGAATGATAGATTTTATCAAGTAATTCTTTAATGTAAGTAGATTATTCTTAATTCAGCAAAAAGATTAAAAGATTAGCTAATAATGCTAAGTAAGCTTCTGAATAGCAAGTATCTACATTGTGCATAACATTGAAGTTCATTAAAACATGGAAGAAAGAAGTAGATAGTAATGGCTTAAGATCATAGTCTTTAGGTCCAAATAATGGAACAACTGCATCTATTTTTTCTTTAAGTTACTCTGATCTATTATAAATTTGAAATTTAAAATTAAATTCTTTAAAATTTATTCTAATAAAACTACTCTTAAAATCAAGATAAAAAAAGAATTAAGCAATGAAATTCTTGAAAAAATATAAATATTGTTTTAAAATAATTCAAAGATTACTTATAATAAAAAAGTTATGTCGTGTTTAGATCATTTAGAACTTATTTTTTAGGTTGATATTGAGTCCATTTTAAAGGTTTGTATCCATGATTCATTTCAAATTAGCTCCTTGTTCCATATTCAGCACCTATGTAAAAACCAGCATTCAAGTTTAACTCTTTGTCAGGTGTGTTTTGAATAGAAATAGTATCCACATTTGCGTTTATACGAGCAATATCGACAATCTAAACAAGATAAGGATTTATCATAGAGCCATCAGATCTTTAAAGCCTATTTATTTTTCAAATTAAAATTTTTGCAAATTAAATTAATTTTTTTACTTGACACCTAAACCAACTAATGGGAAAGCGGATATGAGATGGTATTAACTTTTAACTTGCTTTAATCCATCAACAATATCATCCTATAAGAAAACATCTTTCATGTTTTCTAGAGAAAAAATGGACCTTTCTTGGTCACTTTCTTGGCTGATAGAAGATTTAACCTTCAATAATTCATCAATAAAATAATTCTTCATCTTTATGAAAGTTTCAACATCTAATCCTCTCATAGCAAGGGCTCTTTAATGAAATTTACCAATTTCAGTTCCTATCCTAACTCTTTCTGTTTCTTCTTCTGTATCTAAATCACCTATTCATGAAGTTAAAAAATATTATAAATACTTTAATTTATGTTATTGAATAGTTGCTTTACCTACTGTATCCTTTATCAGCAAGTTTGAAATAGACTTAATAAGGACGATGAGGTTGTAACGAACACGATTTGACTATTAAGCAATAATACGTTATCTTACAGTCATATTCTAAATTGGTTTATTAGTAGGTATATTGGTAATATTGATTTCAGTAACTATCTACTCCATATAATTTGTTAAAAAGTCAATAGCCTTTTCAACACAATTTTTATCAAAATCATCTTGACCATATTTTATCAATATATCATTAACCCAAGAAGAAAATATATTGATCATTTCATCTACATCTAAATCTCTCTCTTTAAATATAAACTAATTTGGATCTTACTAAAATTAAATATAGTCTCCATAGTTTTCTAAAGACACAACATAAGTTCCACGTATTACCTAATAAGTTAATTAAATTTATAATTAAAATTAAATCTATGATAATAATTGTAGAAATTAAATACCCCCAAACCCTTTTACCCAACACATATCTATTATGAAAGACTCATGTTGCTTAAACAAATAGTTTTATTATTTTCTCATATGTAGGGTATATTAATTATTTATTTTTCATTTAATTCTTAAAATAATAGTTTTTATAATTTTAAAATTACCTTTTTTGAAGGTTATGACCAAGGATATTACTAAACATCTGCACTAACTTTAACTATTTCATTAAAAGTTATTTAAGGAAGTATATCTTAGATAACTTAGCTAATGTAATAATGCTCATTATCTTAATATTGTTTTAAATCTTAGCCACTAAAATATTATTCATATGAATAGCAAACTTTATGGTTTAGCTATTCTGTTGAATAGTTTTTTTGAATAGCAGATGCAAAGGGTAATTGTTTTTTAGGATCATAGTTTCCTAAATTTACAAAGAAAAAATTGCATCTAGCACCTATTTTTCTGAATTCATTATTTAATTCAGAGAATATTGCAATTTCTTAAGCATGCATGAATAAAATTATAATAATGTCTTTATCCTTTGATAGCTTAATAATTTAAGACAATATTTTCTCAAGAGTTATCATTCTAACAAAGGAGGACCAATACTATTTCATTTCTCCTGAAGTTACATCAACTCTAACATTAGTTCCGAATTTCTCCTAACAAGCAGGGATAAACCTCTTGATATAGTCTTCATAAATTTTTTAAGAGCAATATAACTCTTAATCAAGCTACACTTAATTTTGATAGTAATATCTACTTTCATTATTGCTCAGCTGCTCTTAAAAATCATAAGAAGTGAGCTACCAATTTAGCTTATTCTTCTCAGAATATGTTTAGATACTTCTTTACACATGGTAGAAATTTTGCTTATTATTTTCACTTATAGCTTTTTTTTTATTAATAAGAATAATTATCAACTTTAAAGAAAATATTTTACTGAAAACGTGCTTTTCTCTATCAGTCTACTTTTATGGTACTTTGTAGTAATAATATTACTTATTCTCTATTATATTATCCATTCTGAACAAAACTTTGACTTTGCTTATTTTTTAATTATTTAAAAATATTAATATTTGAGATTCTTTTTATGGGGATTCCAATTTACTTATTTTTTATTAATCTAATTATTAAAGTGTCTTTGATGATAATATCCAAAATACAAATTGTTTCTTCTCAGATTTACTTAAGTGACTGATCAAAAGGACCAATCAAAAAGTTTATGCTATCAAAAAAAAACATTTAGACAAAATAATAAATATTTATCTATCATACGTATTTACCAATATTTACAAGTATATTATACTTAATTACCAAAAACCTTAAACTGACTAAAATAAAAGCAGTAAAAATAAATATTTAATTCTTTTAAGATTGAATTTTCTTTCTTAATTAATTTACTGTAAAATAAGGGTTTTGCTGAAATAAGAAATAAATAAATTTAAAAACATTTGAAATATACTCTAATCCCGCTGTTTTTTTGCAAGACCAGCAGTTATGCAAAATAGTGGGATTCAAGTATTTAATATAAAAAGAACATAAAAAATATTTGTTAGTGAGTTTTTCTATTAATAAAAAGAGAAATTTTAATTTGAAAGAGAGGTTTATCTTTTAAAATTTTGTAAAAAATTAAAATTCCTTTTTTCTAAGTTGATTTGTAATCTTAATTGTAATTTTCAAAACAAACATAATTTTTTCAATTTTCACTCCTCAGTAACAAAATTCTTTCATTCATAAAAATTCTCGAAATATTCTCGAATCAAAATATTGTTCTTTGTTTTTTGAATAATTTTAAAGATACCTTTTTCGGTTTGTTAAAATGTTATATCTTTAGATATCATGCAAGTTGGTCTTGTAGAAAATTTAAGAGATTTGATAATATTATATAAGATAAGGATGAATTAAATTTATCAAAGAATTTTAAGTTCTAATACTTCACTTTTTAAAATTAAACAAAACTGTGTAAGTCTATATGAATAAGTAAAAAAAGGAGTTGATTAAAAGTATCTTATGTTAATAATAAGGATATATTGTGTTCACATGCATGTTAATCTACCAATATTTACAAATATATGATACTTAACTAAATAAAAACCTAAAATAATTAGATTATTTTTTTAAGATTGAATTTTCTTTTTGAGCTAATTTCATATTTGTTAAGAATTCAAGTGAAATTTTACAGAAAATAAATGTAAAAACATTTCAATTATTCAGAGCAATTAAATTTTGCTAAAAATTTTTAATGATAATATTGAGTTTAAAATTTTTTGTTGAATTGTTGAAATTGAATTTGAAAAATGAATAAATCTAAAATAAACCGATAAATGAAATGATGAAAATATCTTCTCCTTATTACTAACCAAAATAGTTAAGAAAGTAAATTACTTAATCATAATAAATTAAAAATTACAGATAAAAAAATTAAAAAATGATTTTTTTGACAGTTTCTCAAATAAAAAACAAAATAATTGAATTATTCAATCACTATATAGGTCATATAATACACAGTTAATGTTAAAAAATAAGGATCTTTCATAAAGCTTACAGAAAACTGAAATAGTCAAAACTCCATTTAAATTCATTTCTTAAATTATTTAAAGTTTATTGAAAATAAGCTGATAATATCCACTCCTTTTATTACTTTAAAATAAAGTTAATAAATTTAATGATGATTTGTAAATACTCAAAATAGAGAAAGCTTGATGTTAGACATTAGAAATTTGAAACTTCTCCAAAATAAACTATTTTTCCTGTCATTGAACAGTTATTTCCACTTAATTTTTTTAATAAAATTAATTTCACTTGTTTTTAATGTTGATAAAAATTACCATAAATTTGATTCAAAATCTATCATTGTTTTACTATACTTTTTAATACATTCAGTAAGAATATAGCAACCTTTGTTCTTAATGAAATTTGTTCTAAAATGTTATTTAAGAAGATAAAATTTGCTACATTAATTATAATTTTACGCTAAACAAAGACTTAAATATATCATTTTGGGCTTTTGTGATAAAAATTAGCTGATAGTTTCCATCGAGCTACAAGTTAGTGAATTCTATGAAGATAAAAGAACAAATTATGTAAGACCTTTTTAAGTATGTGTGAATTCATCAAAAATCATTTTAAATTTCTAATCTCCTAAACCAACTTAGCTATTAAATAATTTTCTTTAGTTTTAAAATATTGTAATTAATGGACATATTTACCTCAATCTTAAACTCAGATAATTTAAGTTTGGATAATTATTTACAATTAATCCAAGCTATTTGCATCCATCTTCAGTCAGAAAATTTTACCTTTTTCAATTACAAAATAAATAGAACCTAAGACTATAATACTTTTTATACATAATATTAATGAATAATCTCTTTAAAATTGGCTGCTGTATCTATGGTATTTCTCCAAAAGACTCTATTTCATTATAGCCAAGAAGTAATTCAAGAATTTCCAAATTCGGAAGATTCAGCAATTTTTTGATGTTTTTCATGCCTTTAGATGAAATTTAATTACATCTTTTTAGTAAAAAATAAAATAAATAATTGACAAATTATTTTAAAATTATAATAAACTACGATAATCCTAAATGAAGACTTTTTAAATTCACTAAGCAGCTTACACTTTCAAACATGATATTTGATAATTTATTTTTTAACTAATTTAAACTATTTTTTATTTACTGTAAATTTTTTTAATAAAATTTAAAATACCTATAGCACAACATGATTTCTTCTACTTAATAAAGATATCTTAAATTTTGAAAAAATGCTTCAGCTTTTTAGAGATCATCCAATATTTTGGCCAGCTAAAATGAGAAATAAACCTACTTTAAGTGACCAAGTCTAAGTAAATAGCTTGAAAATGCTTATAATCCAGAACTTTAAATTGGAGTATCTGAGAAATTTAGCTAAAGACATTTTAATTATTGTATTTAACAAATTGATTCCATTAAAATATTTATTTTCTCTTCTTGAATAATAGGCAATTGTAATCTTATATTTATTTACTATATATTTTAATGAGACTAAATACTTCTACATAATTTATTAATAGTCTCATCACTGAAATTATAACCCCTTTTTTTAAAAATATATGCATTTCGAGATTTTCAAACTTAAAATTTTAAAATAAAAATTTGATATTTACAATAGATTTATTTTAAGCTTTTGTATAGTGTGAGATTATTCTATTAAATTACTTATCTTATCTACAACAGAATCTATTTCAGTAATTTTTATCACTTCTGCTTCGATTTGATTTTTATCTTTCTTAAAAAGTTTCTACACTTTTTAGCTAACAGTGATCATTAGTTCTTTAAGATCATCAAAATGAGATGGAAAAGAAAGAATGTTGTTAATATTTTAAAGATCAAAGTCTTTTTCTAATCTTATATAAATCAAACATTAAATTTTTGTTTGTTATTTTATTATGGAAAGTCAATCAATTTAACTTCATCTTAAATAAAAAATATAGAAGAAGAAGAAGAAAGTACATAAAAATCATAATAACTTTTTTCAGCTTAGAGAAGCATGTCTTTAGAATCTCAATATTTTCTAAGGCTTGTTACATTTCAGCTGCATCATTTTTATCTTTTCTACAAATTATAAAATTCATTTAAAACATACATATAGCATATTGGATAATCATGTTATTAAAATTCCTACATTTTGATTTTAATATCATCAGCACCTGTAAAATTTACATTCTTTTCATCAATCAATTTAAATATATCTTCAAAAGAACCTTCAATCCTACTTGTTGTAGAATCACTTGATAAAAAATAGTTTTGATTTCTTACAACTATCATAATAATTTGAATCTTTAAATATAAATGATTAAATTTTTTTATCAAAAATATTAATTAAAATCTTAATCAGTTTTAATTATCAAAAGTTTTTTCTGTTTTTAAAAAATATACACCCAATACAAATCTTTTATTTTTTAATGTAAGCAAATTATTTGGTTTTAAACTTAAACAACAAAAATAATTTAGATTTTTTTATTAAAAACAAATTTGAAAAATTAAAATTTCTTTATGATAGGTTTGATAGGACAAATTACTTTAGAAATTATTTATTAGATGTTAAAATTCTTGAATTTTAAATAGAAAATATTTATTTACAATTTAATATAAATTTCTCTAAATTCATAAACTTTTACATATAAAGATCTGACTGTTTATTAGCAATACATAGATAGAGCTATTTATATAATTTAATTTATTTTGAAATACTTTTATTGAATATGAAATAGTTATTATTTATGATATAATATTATTTAATAAGCTAATTATTCATGACTCAAGAGGTTACTCATTATTTTTACTATTTTTTATTTCTTATAAACAAACATTTATTTGATTTTACCTTGTTCTTTCAGATTAATAATATACTTACTTTTATTTTATTTCTATTTTTATTGTATCAGATATATTTATTCCAGTCTGGAGCTCTTATTTAACCCAAGCTGGTATAGGGTCATATACATTAACCATGCAAGAGGGCTAATTATTCAATATTGCTGTGCTTTGGGAATATGCTCTATCAGGACGATGGATTAAATCGAACTTAGCTTGACAATTTTATTAAGCATTAAGTCTATAATTTACTATATTTTCGATTTTATCAGAAACTCCCTTGCAGGCTGAAATTTCTGATCTACTTTTTTTGTAACACTTTTGCAAACATTGAAAACTACTATAGAAGAAACTAGTAAACAAGAACAGCAACTAAACATTGAAAAAGTAAAAGACATCCTCTCAGTTATTACTTAAAACACAGATTTTATCATAACCAAAAACTTTGAAAGAATGAATTTATATTATTCTGTAACAATAGACTAGAAATGAAAATTATTGACAGTTTTCCATCCTTTCATTTCATTCAAATATTTAAGAAAATTCCATCCAGTTCTAATATTAACCTCAGTATAAGATAAAAATTCTACACACAAATCAGACCTAAATGCTGCAAGCAATAAATCAGCTAGCTTATCATCATCACCTTAAAACTTGCTGATATAAGAAATTTTTTTAACAACTAGAATTATCTTTAATATATTATAGATATCTCCGTCATCTATATTATTTATTTGATCATCTTTCTTTTCTCTAAATATTATCTACGAACAATCTTTTCTAAGACCCCTAACAATATATTGATAGCCACTAGATTTAAAAGATAATCCAATATAGTCTTCAAGGATATTAAGCAAACTTTCTTCTTTATCCTCTTTGATAAATACATGACGAGTTGAATAATTATAAGAGGGATCTAATTTTTGTAATGTCTACTGAGCTTCTTTAATTTAATTCAAAATAATATTTTATGTATCAAATTAATAACCAAATACACAATTTTCTTTTTAACATATCCTGTATCCAGTATTTAAATTTCTAATACCTTCAACTTATTCTGGATTTGATTAGAAAAATTTAACAATTTCTTCTAAATTTTTCATTTCTTTTTTAGGGTTATCAAGTGATGGGTTCAATTAACTACAATTCTCTTCAACACCTCCAAATTCATCAAAAATATCTTATTATCTTTAATGAGCTTTATTTTTAATTGGAGATTCATCATCCTAAATATTTAAAGATTTTTAGGATTCATTCAATACAAAACCATTTGCACTACTTTCCCTTCTTTAATTAACTGCCTTTAGATATTGCCAAAGAGATAATTCTAAGTCAGGGATATTAATCTCATAATTTTCTTCGTAAGGAAAAGTTTATTTTTACATATGTTGCATATCATTTCTAAATAATTCTAAAGCATGTAAATTAAATATTCTTCCAATTTTAATATCCATTTACTATCCCATAATATAAGAACAGTACGAGAATCATCTTAATATGAAGCCAAAAATATCTCTTAATTTCCTATTGTCATAGGAGGGAGTATTTGTTAATATATTCTAATAATTTTAGTAATTATTTCCAAAAATAACAATAGCTTTCTTCTGTAATGGTTTCTAGCTTATCTTATTAAGTATTTATTCATAGGATCATTAATATAACCTAAATCTAATCAAAACCTTAAACTCAATGCTTCATAAGCCTAAATAGATGGATCTACTATTTTTATAGTACACTTAAAGAATATTTCTTAATTTGGCTTTAAATATGGAATAAAGGTCTGCTTTAATAATTTTATTCATTTTCATTTTAATTTATAAAATTATTTTTATTTAGAGCTATCTTTGACTGAGAAAATGAATTATTTTTTTCAATCAATTAGTCTTCCTCTGGAGTACAGAGGATGAATTAAATTGATCCTTTCTTTGAATCATTATAAAATCGAAGATTTAGTAATCTACCATGATTTATTCCTAAGGGCTTTGTTGATTTACATTTTCTTAAAAGAGTATTTATTTTTTTAAAAATTTGAAAAATATAATTTGTTTTATTAAGTTTTAGATTATAAAAAGTTAGATTTTAAGTTTAATTTAAAGGCTGGAAAAATATCAAAAAATTAACAAACAATGATTAATTAGATCAAATTATTTTTTGTAAAAAATTCATCAGTTCAAAGATTAATTTTAGAATCATAAGTGTTTAGCCTAACAATTCTCATAATTTATGACAATATAAAACTCTACAGAAATGAAGAAAAAAATATGTAAAAAGTGTCTAAATATCCATAAAAATATTAATCTAATCAAACCAAAATACCTTGAAGATTTTTTAAGCTAAAAGAAATAATCAGACTTTTTTAAATTACAGTCATAAAAATAAAAGAAAAGCAAAATAAATATTAAAAATTATTTGATTTCAAAGATAATTTATTTTATCTATTCACCTGATGAAAAGCTCCATAAAAAACGCTTTTTATTCTCAATAAAAATATACAAAATGATTTTTAAGGCCTGATTAAACAAATTGTTGAGCTTAAAATCCTGTTTTAAAAGATTATCATTAATTTATCACCTAAAATCACAGAAAAGCAGAAGAAATTAAGATTTGTTTGTTAGCAAATAAAATTCTTTGTTTGAGTCAATTTATAAATTGATTTGTTACCCTCATAAATTCAAAAAAGCTTTGCATATAAAAAATTTGATTTGATTTTTAACATTTCAATATACTTTTAGAATTTAATGGTAAAATTTATTTGGGGGAAATTAAAAAATTTGTGAATAACACAAACTCAGATTGAAAAAATAGATTAGTAAGCAATAATTGTAATATAACCCTAAATATTATTATGTAAAATCACAAAAGAATTTTTAATTAATGAAGAAAAAAAAATAAACTCCTAGTTTCATTAACGAAATTAATCTTTTGTTAACTCCCTAAGCAGTAAAAAAGTTAAAAAATGTATTTATTTTCTCATTTTAATATAAGTAATAAACTTTTAAAAAAATGATTAGAAAATTCTAATATTATTCTTTTACATAAAAAAACTTTTATAAGCTTTAATAATTAGCAGAATATATTTCAAAAAAGATAGCATCCAAAACTTATCAATAGAATTTGAATTGAATTTAAATCTTCTCTAAAATATCATAAGACATATAACTTAGGAGTAACAAAAATGTTAAAATTGCTATAGCTTCTCTTTAATTACAATTTTTGAAATAAAATAATTTATTTAATTTGATAAGATGAAAAATTGAACGCAAAAAGAAATGTTTAGAAAAATAAATGGGTAATAGTATTTTTTTATTTCTAAAGCTGTTTTGTTGAGAAATAATATTTACTTACTAACTCTACAATTTTAATTAATTTAGATTTATAAAATATAAACCTTTCAAAAAATAACATTTATGTAAATAATTAAATTAATATTGATAGAATTAAAAAAATGTTTCTACTTTGATTCATATTTTTATTTTCTTGAATTTAAATAGATTACTTACTAAAATTATCAAGAAGATTGTTTAATAAAACTTTTCAAGGCAAAACTGCTAATAATTAAGTATAATTCTTAAGTAAACGATTAACATTAAAAAAGCTTACTATTCAAAATTTGAAGCTCATAAACAAGGATGCTTGTCATATTTAAGTTGATACTATCAATACTAGTTCCTATCATTATAGGAGTTTCATATAATCTTTCAGTTTTTTATTATGTGTTGCATCAGAATGTAGAATCATGGTAAAATTTGATGGATAATAAATACATAAATAATGTATTAAAGTAATTTTGTTGAATGAAATTATTTTAAATTAAAAGGGAGAAGTAACAGACAGAGTAGATGATAGCAAATGAAAAGCAAAAGCTGCATAATACAGTTTATGCACTAAAAACAACAATTGAAATTAGTTTTAACAATGTAAAAATCATATTTCTACTATTTTTTAGAACGTAAATAACTAACAAAAATTGTGATTAAATTAATTTAGATAGAATAAGACTTGATTAAATTTCAAAACTTTTACACTAAGATGATAAATAAAAAAGTAAATGGTAATCCTTTATGATAAAACATCAATAAATAATTAAAATGTTTTTAACATATTCTTTTATTATAATTTAGTAAGAGAAGAAAACCTTTATATACCATGCTCTTACAGATACTATGCTTTCAATAATTGTACAGAACTGATGTATTAATAATTTAAAAAGAAGAACACTTTTGTTGAAGGTTTTTTTCACAGAACCACATTTTTATATGATGAATTTTCATTAGAAAAAAAATAAAGACTTAAAAATGTAATTAAAATAAAAATATTATTTCAATTATCAATTGTGCTAATTTTTATTTTTATTTAACTCTTGAAGAATTTACATTATTTCTTCTTCTTTTATTAAAAAAAAACATAAGATTTGGGATTCTTACACTCTAGCTAAATCAACTTATTTTGCTCGCTTAAAAAATCTAATTGCAATAAGTGATGTATTTTAAGCCTATGATGACTCCTTGTTAACAACTGCTCCAATGCTGTAAATAAAAATTGAATTAATTACAACATGTATTTTATTTATAATATATATCTAAAGCGATATGAACTTAACAGCATTTTAACCTTATTAGACTTGTATAAAGAATTAAACATTTTTAGAAAACTATGATCCTCGATGCAGAGGTTGGTTTTAAAGCACTGTAAAATTGAATTAAAATTGTAAGTGATTAATTACTTTAATTACAAAATAATTTATAAATTCATCTTAATAGAATCAGTTTAGTAATATAAACCTTATAAAGATGCTTTTACAAATACAATAACAATGTCAGGGACTACATTACTTTTAAAAGAATAAACAAACGAATTCATAGGAATAATAGGGATGGATTTTTAAATTGGTAATCTAATTAATAAAATACTTGCTGCTTCAGACAGTTAAGAAGAATCTTAATTCTAATAAGGATATTCTTTTCTTTTCCATGAAAATAATAATACAGTAAATAACACCAACATTTTTCAAAATAATTAATTATCAAGGAGTTTATTTACAACTAGCTAAAGCATTTCCCTTAAAAAATCTAAAAAGAAAAATAAATAACTTAGATAAATTTTTTAAATTTAATAATTATTCTTCTTTTTATTCAGAAATATTATTTTTTATTTGATAATTAAGCAAAATAGAGATTAAAAAAAATATTTAAATATTTTATTGAAGACATGAATCATTTCTTGAAATTTAATAGCTTCAAACATAAATATTAAAAACTACATTTAAAGATTATTTTAAACCATAATTATCAACTAGTAATTGCCATATCACCAATTATTAATTAAGGGTATGGTTAAAAAAGATATTAATTATTATTACAATTTTTAGCTATTTAAAAATATTAAATTAAAATTTTTAAAAGATTAGATTCTTTTTACTTTTTCCATATTCAAAAAACAAAACTAGTGTTTAAATTTAATACTATTTTAATTTTTTGTTAATTTCCTTTAGTAAATCAATGAATTATTTCATTTTTTGACATTTTAAATTCACATATATTAAATTATATATTATGTATATTAAAGATTTTTCACCACAAATATTGGTAAAATACCGACGATGTAGAGTACAGCTTGGAAGATGTCGAATTTAACAAAACAACGTATTTTAAAGAATAAGACAAGGTTAATTTCATATAAGAAGTTTAAAATGTTAAGGATCATTCTGCATAATTCAATTACAATATTTAAAAATAAATAAATGTAGAAAATTTTTTTATTGCTTTCTCTAAGAACAAATAGCAATAGTAAGTTCTTTATTATTTATTTATTTTTTTCTTTATCAATTTAATATCAACAAATTATTTATTAAATTAGTTATAGCCTTATTTATCCAATAAATTCTTTGTAATCTTGGTCTGTGTATGGAAATAAAATATAGAATAAAATAATTATGTATGTAGGAAGAGTTTAAATAGATCTAAGATTTATCCTTTAATCTTATAGTGTATTTCAAGATAAAATATTTTAATTGGTCATGATATCTGAAATTGCTCTTATTTTCATCATAGTCATAGCTTTTAATTTACATTTAGCTGCAGTATTATATTACTAACTTTAAATACCTTTAGAAAGTTTAACTGAATTTCTAAATAGTAGGATCTAATAAAGCAAATAAAAATTAATTACAAAAACTTAAAAAAAAGCTTTATATGTATCTAACAGGTTTTAATCAAACATTTCATTTGCAAATAAATAATCACCTATTACTAGACCTAAGTAAAATTCTTATTATGCTGATAGAATTGCTAGCTTATAATTTGAATTTACAAACACTTTTAATATGTCTCCAATAAATAAATATCAGGAAGCTGATTTTTTGCGAAGTAAACTTTTTTATTTAAAAAATAAATAAATTATTTTAACCCTCAAAACTTACAATCAAATTTGAAAAATAGCTTAACGTTATTTTCTTCATTAAAAGAATAATAATAATGAGCAATCATTTTTTACATTTACTATAAAAAGAGAGCATCAAAAATAATAAATAATTTTTAATAAAATAAAAAATTAAAATGGTATTTGGAAAATTTAATCTTTTTTTCAGTAAAAATTTTGTAATATTAATTGATAATCATATAATCTTTAAAAAATTATTTCATTAAAATTAAACTAATTAATAAAGAATTTATCTTTTACCTGACTTAAAATGTTGTTATTCATGCTATCCTTGAATAGTATTTGATTAATTTTTAATTTGAAATTTAAAAAAAGATTTACTAAAAAAATCAAATAAACTTTAAATATTTTTTGAATTTAAATTTGTTATCAACTAACTAAAATTACTATTTAATAACAAATCTAATAATGTTTTAATAAAAAAGAATTAGAGTAGACTAATTTTTTGATTTAAACGAAACAATATTTTGAATTTTTTGAAATTTTTTGTTTTTAATAAAATTTTTTTAATATAAATTAGGATAATCTGAATCATTTTAAAAAGTTTTGAGATTAAACTAGTAAGACATAAGCTAAAGTGATAGTTATTAGCTCAATAAAAATTTTTCAATTAATGAAAATAAATCTTAATTCAATAGTGAGAGTTTTAAGTTGGGTACAGAAACTTAAATTAACAGCACATTTTTCTAATTTTTAGAATATGAGCCTTTGTTTTAAGAAATATAAATCATATCTTAAACATTTCATCATTTGTAAGCTGTTATAAATTATAAAAGCACATTAATTGATGAGAATGCTAACTTCACAAATTCAATTCTGCATTTTGCTAAAGCTAGAAAAACCTTCCAGATGATTAATAATAATTATGGATAGATTATAAGCCTTGCTAACATAGGCTATTATTAGCTTTAATAAGATTTCAATGATTTATAAATCATTAAAGAAGAGAAATATAATAATGTGGTTGAATATTTTGATTTTGCTCTAAATTTATCTTTGAATGAAATTGGATTGAACAATTTTGAAGATTTTAAAACTAAATTTATGGAAGGATCTATTAAAATTAATGATTATCAAGACTACTTATTTCTTAACAGTATTAATTTAATTATAATGCTAAAATCAAAACTTATGAAAGTAACTGCCTTTAACATGCTAGATTAATATATTCTTAAAACTAAAAAAGAGAAGGGAAATAACAAATTGTTGATTCATCAATAAAAATATATTTTACTTTTAAAATAAGCTCTTTAATTACTCTAATTTATAGAAACTGTTATTTTGAAGATAAGAAAATACTCCTAATTAGATTCTTAAAGTACAGAATAAGATTTAATTGTTCTCAAACTAGACATATTAGAAATATAAATAATGTTAAGTGACTAATCAAATATAAATCAAAGCTTGAGTATTCTTTTTAGTGATGAATATTAAGTTATCCTTTAAAATTTGCTTTAAATGAATGAAATTTTATATTTTAAGGATACATTTCAATTGAATGAGTCTAAATATGATGATTCTATCCCATACGAAGTTCATAATAGAAATCAAAAATCAAGTAATTTTAGAGAAAGTAACAAACTCAATTAATGTTCTTAAACTACTAACTACTATGTTAGCAGAGTTACATATTTAAAGGCCTTAGTCTTATTTAAATAGAATTTATATTATTAATCAAGTTAATTACTTACAAATTTGATAGAAGAAAATTACTATCTTGATACACAAATTAAGTATAACTCCTTTAAAGTTTTGAACCAAATATTCATACTAAATGATATACCAAATAAGTATTTGGAATAATAGTTACACTTATTCCATAACTCTTAAAAATATGATTTAATCTTTTTTATACAAACAAATGAATATGAAATTCTTCCAAATTGCTCACTGTTCCAAATACTAAATGAATTTAAAAATCATTTCATCAAAAAAGATGATAGAGTTTCATTTTATGTTTATAATGATGAAGAAATAATTAATGTTTTTCCACTTATTTAAATCAACGATTAAAAATAATGGGAAATCTCTATTAAAAGCTTGCTTACATATCTCAATGAAATATGCATTTGCAAAAATGATAAATCTTTGACTTTTGAATAATAATCAAACGAAGAGCAGGTTGATGAAATAATTGATGAAGCTTTAAGTTAAATAGTATAAACTAACTTAATTAATATAGTACCAGAAAAAGGTAAATAATAAAAAATAAATTAAGATGACTAAAGTCCTAAAAAATTTAAATAAAATATTAGTAGATAAGCTTATATTTTAGTATTTTCTTTTAGCTAAAATGGCTTTGTAAATTAATCTCTAAGGAAGGAAGAATACCAAAATAACCTCTATAAAAAATTATAGAAATTCCCTTAAAAAATAAAGTTCTTAAATATAGTTAGCTAGTATCATTTAAATAGAGTAAATTTTGATTTACTTACTTAATCATCTTCACTTACTTGCTCTTTTTACAAAAATATAAAATAATTTAATAACATTAGTCAACTTAAGCAATACTTATTAATGAAAAGGTTTACAAAATGAAATAAAGAAAACAGACAAATCAAAAATAAAATTGTCAATCTATTTTCTAGAATGCAATTTAAAAATTATTTTAAAAACTAAATAAAATTTTAAAAACAAATATTTCAATGTAAATTTTAAATAGCATATTTTAATATTTATTTTTCACTTCATGACAAATAATAACCTAAAAAAATTCTATTATTTTCTTAGAAGAAAGTTTAAATTTTTACACTAACTAATCTTCTAAATGAAAACTAAAAAATATTTTTATTTAGAGAAAACTCTTGAATCAAAAAAATTTCTTTTAAAATAAAAGTATTTATGGAAAACTTAATTATATTTTTTAGAAAGCACTAAATAAATTTTACAAGCTCAAAATGAGTCTAAAAATTATAATTTATTTCTTAAAGTATATTTATTACATTATTTCTAGAGATAAAAAATGATTTTATCTAAAACGTATCAATTTAATAAATTTAAGAGATTTTATTAGAATTTAATTCCAAGAGAAATTTTCTATCATTAATATCAGGCTGTAAAAGTTTTGTAGAAATCATTGAAAATCAAAAATTCTGTATGAATTAATTAAATAACATAATTAGTGACTGATTGAGAATAGTAAATATTTATCAAGCTCATAATACATTTTTATTTGTTTTCAAATTATTAATGTCCATGAAAATAATAAGTAAAAAATTGAAATCTTACTCTCCATCTTTTTAAAGAGTTTGGTTTAAAAATATCATAGTATGTACCTAAATTAAAAACCAATAAATAATTGGTAAATTTTTTGAAATTAAATCTCTGAAAAATAATAAAATCATGAAGGGGGTAATCAATATTAATTGATATTATCTTACATAAAAAATTAATTTTTAGATTTGTCAAAGATTGCATTTTTAAAATTACTTAAAGATAAAAATATCAATTTAATTCCAAAAAAGATATTTTTAATTTTTTGTGAATGTAAACTTATAATCGTTTAAGAGTATCCTGAATGGAATTAAAATTTTTCCAATTAATCAATCAAGAATAATATTAATCAAATTCAAAGTAAAAAAATATTAATAGCAGAATTAAGTAAAATTCTTCTCCAATAATAAAAATGTTATTAAATTTTTTTTTTTTTCATTATTTATTAGGCTAAATCTTTGTTAATCTATTATTTTTAACTGAATCTTTTAACGCTTTGATATGTTTCTTTTTTATTAATTTTGTTTTTTCTTTATCTTTTAAATATTATGAATTCTAATAGAAAATTAAAGATAGATTGAGATAAATTTGATTTTCTTTAAAGTTCTATTTTGCATTTTATTATTTAGAAAAATTATCTGCATTTCTTCTTAAAATAAACAAAATACAAACAAATTTATGAACAAATTCTTAGAGTAATTTATGTTTCCAGCTCTAAAAGAGGGATTAAATTATTATGAGAGTAATTTTTTATGAAACCTGATATTTTATGATATCAAATAATGAAATTATGAAGACAAAATTTAGTTTATTTTTCTTCTTGAAGGTTTACATTCGAGGAGTTTATTAATTAATCTCTAAAAAAAAATTTAGTATTAAATAAAGTTAATAGAAAAATGAGTGTAAACTTTGAAAATAGCCACAGAAAATATAAATTTATTATCAAAAGAAGTATTTCAAAAATTAACTCTTTTACAAATTTTGAATCTATCTAATCTAAAAAGAATTCTTCACAAGAAGAAAATAAGTCAAAAAAATGGATATATTTTTAGTTTTCTGAATTAATTTTATTCTAAATGACAAATTTTTGGCTATTCATCATCAGAAGAAACAAAATGGGTGATTGATCAAATCTGCTTTGGTTAAATTAGAGTATGTATTGAATTTTTTAAAGTAAGTCAATTTATTAATGGAAAATTCTTTCATATTTTGAAAAATAATTGACATAGAATTAAGTAAAATTTTACAGGGAGTAATAGCATTAATAAAATTGAAGGTTTTGATTGCAATTTATAGATAGATATCAGTTAATAATTGAACACTAATATTGGATATTATTTCACACAATTTTTTTTTGATAGAATCTTAAGTGTATTAATTTTGATTCATAGGTTTGAGCTGTAATAAAGAAATTAGAAAAGTTAAGCAAGAAACTTCTTTTTTACAATAAAAAGATTAATAAATTTGAATGTAATTTATTATCTTCCAGATTTATTCTTTGATGAATGTTGATTTTAATATTATTATAAAAAATCACTCTATAAATTCTGAGTCTGATTGGTATTTTTTAAAGAGTTAATGATTTAATAAAATTATTAATAACAAGTTAAAAAAGTAAATTCAAACAAATATCTCTCTCTTAGAAATGGTAGATTTAATACAAAAATCCAATCTAATTAACAACTTAAGCAAATATGATCTTAGGGGCAACTTGTAGGACCAGCTTACTGTATTTGGCTACTCATTTATCTTCTGGGTTGCCTACTTTTTCGTTGTTAACAAAACAGTAGAAATTAAAGGTATCAACTAAAAAAGCTTAAATGACATAAAAAATAGAATAGTTTCTGCGACACATGGTTTCCTTATAGTGCTTTTATCCAGCTATGACATCGGAGTTAATAAACCATAATTGGACAGTTCTAATACGGATTTCCAACAATTTATATTCTTATTTTCTATAGCTTATTTTTTGTATGATTCTATAGCTTGCCTCTACTATAAGATAGATGGTATAGGTATTGGCATCCATCACTTTATGGTAGTTATTGCTTATTTATCATCTATGAATTCCTTATATGGGGGAGTCGAATGCATGTGTAAATATTTTCAATTCTATTTAAATACCTTTTAAATTTAAGATTTTTGTTGTTCTCTTTTTTATGCTTCTTGAATATAAAAGATAGAGATAGATAGTCTTAAAAAAGACTTAGAAAAAGATAGATTTTTGAAAAAATAATAGTGATTATTATAAGCAATTAATTACAAATACTTGAAAATATTCAATTCATTCAAATATGTATTCAATTTTAAAAGTAGGAATAATATTAAAGAATAGATAAATATATTCAAAAGCATTTTAAAAAGCAAATATTTAATTAGATTATTAATTATAAAAAATTATTTATAATATAGATGCTTTATTCTTTGCTGAATTGAGTAACTTCCCTATGAATGCAAGATAATGTATGAGATCTCTTAATTTAAGATATACAAATATCCATGAATTCTTTGAATATACCTTCATAAGTAATCTTAATTTTCTTATCTCATTCAATAATATAAAAATTTACTTTAAAAATAGTTCTCTATATTATTGCAAGAGGTGTCTTTGTTCCTTTTGCTGTAGCTCACTGTGTTAAATCTCCAGTTTGTCCTACTTTATTAAAAATAATTTGCGTTGGTTTATTCGCCTAATCAATATTCTATATGTTTGAGTAAAAATTAATTTTGATTAAAAAATTTCTAATTACTAACTAATTTTTTAATAAAGAATGATAAAGGGAATTAAGAGAAGAGGAAAGTAACAAAAAGAAAGAAAAGAAAAGAAAATTTAATATTTCTGGTTTGCAGAAAATCCTTAAGTATAATAGCTCACTTATTACAGAAAATTGGATTGAAAGTATGCATAATAATAATTTCACAAACAAATTTCTAAAAAAACTTAATCAATATATAACATAATCTCCAATCAACCATTTAAATAAAGTGTAATTAACTGCTTTTGCTTAAAAAAGTGATAGCTTAAAAAATATACTAATTTAAAATAATTTATATTAAGTTGACAGAAAAAAATTTATGTAAAAATAAATGCTGAAATTTATGAGTTCACAAATTTTAGTCATTTAATAAATAATATGATAAATTATTCATCTATCTATATCTTTATATCTTTCCTTACATAAATTTTGTTTTCTTTTTGAAAAATATTACTAAAATCTTACTTTATATTTATTTTTTGCTGATTTACACTTCAAGTTTGAATATTCCTTTTTTAAATTTTACAAATTACTTCAATTCTTTTTTTAATTAAATTTTTGGAAATGAGAAGAGAGTAAAATCATAAAAATTACTAAAGTATTGATCTTATCTATGAAAAATTAATTTAATAGATTTGAATTTTAGATACAAAAAAATTTCAGCTCAAAGCCTTATTTTAAAAAGGCAATTGGAAAATTAATTTAAAATCATGATTAAAATTATTCACCAGCTAATAATTTTGACTAAAGTTATTTTTTTTATTTTTTGAATCCTTCATTTTTTTGTTTATGTATGTGTATCTTTTTTCCTTACACCTTAAAATAAAATTAAAAAAATTAATATAAAAAAAAGATAGTTGAATTTAAATAAACTAACACCAAATAAAAAATGTTAATTAAATTTTACCTATTAGCAGAAAAGCTTTTTAAAAATAACATTTCTTTCCCAAAAAAATGCTCTAATAATAAAAATTATTCCTCATATGACTATAGTGATAATTAATATTTTTAATAAATTTTTTGTTTCTAAAATCTAGGGTTTTAAATTTAATGACAAAAAAAATAAAAAATAATTATTTTTAAACAATAATTTTAACTGTTTCATAAATAGAAAGCATAAAGTTATTTCAATAAATATCTCTCTTTATTTTTGTTTAGCACATGTTTATATTGATAAATTAGTGTAATTATTATGAAAATTAGCTAATTAAATTAGGAAATTGTTATTTATTCTTTTACTCTTTTTAAAAAATGAGATCAGTATCTAATTGAATTTAATAAATTTTTTAGTAAGCAAATAAATAAACAAAAAGTTTTTTGTAAGAAATTAATTAGCACAATTAGTAAGATAAATTTTCTTTTTTTTAATTATTGATACTTTGAATCAAATTAAAGATTGGACAGTTTTTCTTCTGTTTTTTAATTTTTAGTTTTTTTAATCCTAATAATTTAATTTATTTTCCAAATATTGGGGTTCCAAACAAAATTCTTCTTTAATGCTATCATTAACAGTTTAATAAGCATATTCATTGTTAAATGATGAATAATAGGATCCGTTTGAAAATTATTTAGATAAAGATGTGGTAGCAGTAGAATGATCGCTCTAAAAAGAATTTCTTTAGAATATTTATTTTACATTTTAATTTAAAGGAATTTAAATGTTGTTTGGTTTTATTGAAAGGCTTTATTCTTAATGATTTGATTGTTGTTAAAATTTTGATTTTCTATTTAAAGTGACAGCATTTATAGTAATTGGCGTAGGAATAGCAGAAAAGACCCTCTTTTTACTTTAATTACTCTATTACATATTAGCATATTTGAGTTCGATCTTAGAAGAAAAGAATCTTTCTTTAGTAGGTTTCCTTTTTAAAAAGTACCTTTACTCTGTATTTATTTTATCTTATAAATTTTTTAGTTACTAGTTACCATTTATTTGCTGTTAATTATAATAGGAATCTATCTTACTAGCAAAATTGTTTGGAGTCTACGAAATTTTACTTGAGCAAAACTAAAGCATTTTTTACATTTTGTTGTCTAAATTTTATTTGAGTATTTAATTTTATTTAGAATTGATATCAGAAAATTCAACATAATGTTAAATTTAGTGATAAAATGGCAAATTTTAAGGTGGTGTTTTTAATTTTGATTTTTATTCAACAAATTTCTTTAGAAATTTAATTTTTGATTGTCTATTCTCTTGCATTTATTTTTCAGATTCAGCTAATTACTCTTACTGCATCATTAAGTTAAATTTTTTCATGTCTATAAAATCATCTTTAAAGTTAACCACTTCAGTAACTTGTTTACTTTTAAAATAATTAATTTTTAATGATTAAGGTTTAATTAATGTTTATTAAAAAAAAATCAAGTAATATTATGGTTTTAAAAAAACATCAATTATTCTAAAATCAATAATCTATCTTATTTCTAAAAAATTAAAGAATAGTTTTTTAAAAAATTTTAATCAAAAATTTAATTTTGAGGAATTTGGATTTAATTGATGATTTTGAAAAGTTGGAGTAATACATTTATTGTCATATTGAAGAATATTTTTAGATGTACTAAATTGTATGAATATTTTTTAATTTAAATTAAATTTATCTCTCGAAAATAATTTTTAAAAAGCGAGAATACTAAAATTGATATTAGGTGAGAGATTGATTTAGTAATTCATTAAAGGAAAAAATTTTACTTTTTTAACATTTCACAAGGTAAATGAGGGGGCAGATTTGAGACTAATAAATCAATTTTTTTTGTGATTTCTTTCTGGTTGTTTTTGATGAAATCCTTTAAATAATCATTTTCAAGTTTTTCTACAATATTTGAATAAGGTTATCTTGCTTATATCTGGTTATACATATTTAGTTCTTCTATTTCTTTAATATGAGATTCTTGCAAGCATTGCTAATGAATATCTTGATCATAGAATTATTCATAATATATCTATTAACATAATTTAAATGAATTGTAATAAATAAAAATATTTTAAATACATATGAGGGCAATTTTATGACTTCTAGCTTTACTGACAAAACTTTAGCCTGAGATATTCTAAAACTATTAGTTAAAACCTCTTTTTCTCCAAAATACTAACTAGGACCTAAAATAAATGAATTTATTCTCTTAATTAGCTAGCTTCTTTCTTTATTTTATTTTCCTTAGTTTAACTTATAAATTTCTCTTTCCTACTTTTCGAAAGGATTGAAAGTGAGATCAAATTCTTAAGCATTTAGCTAATTTAATGGGATTACTTTTTCATCTTAATCTGTACTATTATTTTACTTTTGAATAATTAATAATTGATTTTCTGTTAAATTTTTTGATTACATTTTCTAATTTGAAAAGTCTAGAGAATTCAATTTCCCCTGAAACTATAAAGTAAATGAAGCTTGAGGGATCTAATTCTGAGTAAATAATGTTATTTCTATAATATGTAGCACTTTCAAAGTATTTTAGGAAGTTTTTCATTTTTTATTTAGAATAGCTTTTAAAAAAAACAAACTGCTATAAAAATTTGATTTTATTTTCAATAGATTAGATTTAATGCTTTTCAATAATATCATTATAAACAGAAGAGCTCAGATAAACTAAGCAGCTCTTTTTCTTAGACATGTAACCTTGTTAAATAAGATTTAAATTTCCATCATCAAATTCACCAAATATCTCTCCTTGTTTTAAAATTTTTCTTAATTTCATATCCTTAAAGTGTTAAGCTATTTAAAATATCATATTAAACTCTTTATCTTAATTTTAATTTCTATTTTCAGTAGAATAAGGTGAATAGGGACTTGCATCATCTAAAATATCATCTTGTTATTTATGTATAAATAATTAAATAGAGGATATTTTTGAAATACTATTTACATTTTGAACTATGCTAGCTTGATAGCTTCGAAATTATTTATGGAGTATTTCTAGAGTCTTGTCTAGATATACTAAAGCTAGATAATTGCGAAGGTCTAACAAATAAGCTGTTTTTTATCTTCAATAAATTTATGGATTAGGATGCAACCTTAAGAAATTTTTTAGAGTTCTAACTAAATTTCCCAATAGATTTAAAGTTTTCTATGCATGAATTAATATTTTTAATAAAGGCTATATCTTCTTAAATGGAATTTTAATCTAAAAAGGCAACACTATCTTTCTTTTTACCAGCTATTGGTGTAAATGATTAGAATGTCTTTTTTATAGATTGATCTAATTAGCTTAGTCTATGAACAGAAGTTTAAATATCATTTGATGGACTATTAACTCTACTGCTTTTTTTTGATGATCTATTAGATTTTTAATCATAAAGTGACTCTTATGAAGTGTTTAAAACATTAGATAAGCTATTTCTTTCACCAAAAGGTTAATTTTCTGTACTATTTTAAGTATCTACTTTTATTTAAGAATTGTTTTGTAGTTCCTTAGTAGTATTAGTAACTTCCTATTCAAAATTTAACTACTAGAATTCCATTACTTCTCCTTCAATAACTATGTAGAAGTTATTTTATTGCTTGTTTTTTTTCTTCAGCTTAGCTAATAGTTTTATTTACAAAATGCATTATTAAACCCGAATTAAATCTTTTAGTTCAGTTATTCCAAAATAATTTTATTGTATAATTTAAAAATTACATTTGCTGCAGATGAATTAGTTTTATTCTACTATTTAGAATTACATTTTTTTTAGCATATCTATATAGAGATCATTTGAAATGTTGGTCTATAGCTCTTTAAAGAATCTGAAGTATTCTAAAAATTTAATCATAAACTTAATATCCTTCTCTAATTTAACTTTTTTTTTGACTACATAACCAAAGACCTTTATTTTAATTATAAAATCTGCTAAAAACTAATAAAATTATTCCAAATTACATTTATAGTCTCTTCATCTTTAACATTCAACTCTTCATTTTTTAATAATGTCTCTAATATAGGTTCAAATAAATGTCTTGTTTGCAGCTAATTCAATACTTCTATCTATTTGTTTGGTTTGTAAAACTAATTTTTTAACTATTCTACCACATCTGAAAAAGCTTCCATCTTAATAAAAATACTTTCTTTGTATTATTAATTATTTATTCTTTTTATTTCAGATTAGAAGTTTATTTATTGATTTTATAGATAAATAGATTAGTAAAATATTACTTTCCAGTAATTCAAAATAATAATAATTAGGTCATTAGTGAAATAACAGAAGATAAAAATTAAAATTATTAAAATAGATTAAAAGTTAAATTTTTATTAAATGTTAGGATATT
>JH720301.1:0-40972 GCA_000231825.2 Tetrahymena elliotti 4EA
TATTTAAAATATAACTAAGAGCAAAATATGGTAAACTTAATTGATTTTAAAAAGAAAAATTAAAAAAACAATAAAAATAATAAAAAAATTTTTAAAGATTAAAAAAAATTCAATATAAGTAAAGTTAATAAAAACCAATTTTATCAAGAACATGAAAGGTGATTTTGTATTTTCTCTTCAAAAATTATAATTAAAAAATGAGTAATTAAATTTTAGTAAATTATATCAACTTAAATTATTATTAAAATTATTAATTTCCAATTAATTAAAAAAATGATAATAATTTAGTTGATTATTAATTTATTATGAATTTTTATCAAATAAATTTTTAAAATTTACAAGTTTAACTAATTTAAATTCTAATAATTTGAATAAATATTTTATAATTTAAAGATAATTAACAAAAACTAATATAAAAATTTTCGCTGATATTATATAAATTATTATTTTTTATTTCTTATTTGTAAATATTTTTTAATAGGAAAATTTTGAAAGCATATTCTGTAATATCAATTTAATATTCTAGACCCTTGTCCTGCCAAAAAGCTTCTGTTATTCTATTAGTGAAATATTTTAAATTTTAAAACAAAAAAATTAATTTTACTGCTTTTGTTGTAGAGAAATTTCTCTAAGACATTTGCTACTACTGATTTTGCAAAGCTATCTAAGTATTATAGGTATTTCCATATTCTGAACAATAAATATTGTTATTATTTTATTTTGTTTAAAAAATATTAATATTATCGACACTTTAATTTAATTTATTTAAGGCAAAACTGTCATTTGAAAAATTTCTAGCATTTTTGTACTACTCTACAGATCTTTGTATTCCTAGTTGATTGTCTATCATATTCATTTGTTTTTTTCTTTAAAAGTCTACTTAACCTGATAAACCGGGTACAATAGGTGTATGTAGAACTTTACTTTGTTGCTCTTTGATAGGAGAGTTATATTACTTTATTAAAATTATACATATAATTATTATTATTTAGAAATAAAGTTTACATCCAACTATTGCCTGTTTAAGCAAAGCTCAATAGGGTTCATATAACCTTCTAATCTTCTTTTTTATTAATCATTTTCCATCTTATTAAGTAAAATAAATTAAAGTTTAATAAGAAAAATAAAAAATTACCTGCATCTTTAAATCTCCTAAATATTCCATTTACTTAGTTTTATTAATTTCGTTTTGAACTCTCACTTGTTATTGATATTCTCTACTCTATTTTTTATTAGTAAGATATTTTCCTATTTAAAAAAAAGTATTTTACATTTTCATCCAAAAGTTTCTGATAATTTTAATTCATCATAGTCTCCTTTTAAGCTTATTCCTTTTTAATATTAATCTAAAACAAAATTGTATCATATGTTTCCTTATTGATCTGTTTTCTTTTGTATTGATCCTAAAGCTCTCTTTCTTCTTGTTCCAATTACTTTTATCTAATAACCTTATCTACATTATTTATTTCATAATTTCTTTAATCTTCTTATTTTTTTTTATAAATATTATCATAATATTCTAATATTCTGTTATTTTGTTAATATCCTCCTTTAATTCTATCAAAAAACTATTTAAAAAATAATAATTTTTAATTTCTCAAAAAGAAGATTGTTATAAGAGTCAAATAAATGTCTTATAATTTGTATTTTAGATGTTTTCTAATACAGTAATCTTCTTTTAAAATAATTGTAAAATTAGTTTTGATTATGACTAATTATGAGAAAAACGTAATAATAAAGTTATTTTTTACTTGTTTCCTATTCATTTCATAGTTATTCAACTTTTAAAGCTCAGCTTCCATAAGCTTTTTATCTTCTTACTTAAGTTTTTCTTTTTCTTAAGCTTTCATCTATTTTTAAAAGAAAGATAGTATCTCAAAATTTTATAAATATTTACATATTCTTATTAGCGATATGCATCACTCAATTCATGGGTTACCCTTATTTTTTGCTACATTTTCTAATTTTTTTCTTCACTTTAAATTCTTTGAGCTTTATCAATTATCTACTTCATTTGCTAAACTTCAGCATTTTTTTCTTAAACCTAAATTTTAAAAATATAAGTTATTTTTGGAGATAGAAATTTAAATAAAATTACTAATTTTTCATTTTTTAGTTGAATTTCATTGAAATTAGTATAATTGCACTATTAGACCATTTCTTTGACTTTGTTTTATCTACTTAAATCATTCACATTCTATTTCTTTTAAAATCCATTAGTATTCATAAAATGAAACTTATTTAGTTAAATATTTACTTCATCACTATCTTGGTGGATTTTATTCAAATAATCATTGTGATTCCTCATTCTCATCTACATTTCTTTTTAGTTATTCATCATTTTATCTAACTCTTCTCTATAAAGATAAAACAACAATTAAGAAAGAACAACTCAATCTACAAATAAAATTTTATCAAAAATTCAAAATAGATTTACTTATATTTTTATTTTCTCATTTTCTCATCAAAATTTGATTCAAATTTATCTTTCTATTATTCCTATCTTTATAAATCCATAAGGATAGCCCATTCATTCTTATATTTACCATCTGTTAAAAAAATTTATTTTTTAGTTTTAAAGCCTTTTTTAGATAATAAAATGTTCTCTACCAATAAGTTTTTCTTTAGGAGGTGAGTAGAACATCTTAGATATTAGTTTGCAACCTTTTCTTCTTTTTTTAGTTTTAAAAATGATGAAACAAATCTTCTACACTTATTTATACCTTAAAATTTATTTAGCTTGAAAATATTCAGTATTATTATAATTATTAATTTACAGATATCTTAATTTTTAGTGGATATTATTTAATTCTAAAATAATCAATGTTTATCATTCAATCAGAGTCAATTAATTTTGTAAATTGAGTTAATAAGATTTTTATAAAATTATGCCAATCTAAACCTTTGGTTTAATAAATATAATTAATAAAACAAATCTAAATTAAATATAAATTCCATTTACATTTAAGATCAAAATATCAATAGTTAATATATTTAAAAAATATTTAAGATAGGTGTAAAGTCAAAGTAGTAATTAATGATGCTATTCAAATAGATGTCAACCTTCAATTTTAGTTAAAAACTCTAATTTACTTAAAATAAACATATAAGCTAACTCCTACTAACATCAATAAAATTAAAAGAGAAAATCAATTAAATACCAATCAATTTGAATAAATATTTTTTTAGATTGAAAAACCCATCTGTACAACAGAAAAAAAATAATTTTTCAATTAATTAAATTACCTCAAATAGCTTGTAAATGAAAAGAAATGCTCAATCTCTTAAAATATTGAATTAATAAGATTTTTAATTTGGTTTAAATAAAAAAATCATCAAATTTTTCAAAGTGTGCAAAATAAGAAATGTATAAAGAGTTTTATATTTGGAGCTATAATAAAATTGATGAATGATAGGAATAATAAAATTGATGAATGATAGGAATAATAAATTACTTATTAAAAATACTTGATTAATTACAATATGTATTTAAAAATATTAGTAAATATTTATAATTTATAAAGGTGGTTTTTTTATAGAAATAGTAAAATAAAGTATTATTATATTAAGAGTTCCGAATTATGTCATTTTATATAATTATTTAGATATATAGTTAGTTGTTTAGTTGATAGCTTAACTTGTTTTTTATAGGGTTTGTAGGTATAGAGGAGGTAGGTAGAAGAGGTTAATTGATTGGCTAAGCATTTAACTTTTACATTAAATTAAATTTTTATTTTTGATATTTTTGGTTAAGTATGGTTGTCTTTTTTACATTAAGAGTGTTGTTTTCTTTAAGGTATAAAATTTAATAATTTAATTCTAGCAAATAGTTGAGTATTTTTTAATTAGTTGAGGGTTTTGTTTTTTTTAATTCATAAATTAACATTTTTATATTGAAAAAGTGTTATTTTCAGCTCATAGCATCTTTTTATTTTCTATAAATATGCACAGTTGTTTCTCCCCATGACATTTTATGATTTACACTGATTAGCAGTTACCAGTCATCATTTTATGGAAGTTTCTTAGTTAGAGTTATGAAAAATGATCCTATTGTTAAGTTAAATGGTATTTTGTTATTAAAAATAAAGATAGTTATATGTTACCTTTTTTCAATAATTTTGATCTTTCAAATAGTTTTTACATAAGAAATGGTTCATAGCAAGTAGAAGCTGCAAATACTAAAGTTGCATCGCTCCAGTCATACTTTTAATATTACAAATAAATATTAAGTAAACATAGAGCATTTAATTCTTAAAATAATAATTGAATTAACTGCAATTAGATAAAAAATAAATAAGTAAAAAGCTAATTTAATTTACTGTTAGAAAATCGTCTTTAACAAAATTTATTTCAGGAAGACAAAATCCATCATATTTATCTATTTCTATCACATCTTAAACTATTTATTCACTTTACTCTAATATCGAGTTTTTAAGTTAAAGCCCCATATTATGCAGCGATTCAAGTAGCTCTATCCCTGTACATCGATCAAATTAATGCAGAAGAGAGGCTGCTAACACTCCTTTGCCAACACCAGACCCTAAATCATAAAAAATTCCTCCTTCAGTTTAAAGACCATCATACTATTCTTTTATTAGTGTGAATATATGTGCGAAGGAAGGAAAACTCTAATTTTAATTAATTTAAAATTTACATACCATATCAATCAAAAAAAAGTTTTAAAAAGTAATATTTTAATGTAAAAATTTATTTATTTGAAGCAAAAAACTCTCACAAAAAATTTTTTCTAATTAAATTATTAAATCCAATTTATTTGTTGCTAGGTAGGAATAACCTATTCATTTATTTCCTTCATTTTCAAATATGTTTTAAAATAATAAATACTAATTAATTATTTTGTAAATATTACAATCTCTCCATAAACAAATGAGTTGTAGTTTAATTCTTTTGAATTACGCTCTTTCTTGCTTGCTTCCTTTATTATTATTAAATAAATAAATTAGCTATCATTTTGGATCCTTTTATAATAAGTAGAAAGATGATTGCTAGAAAATAGAATATTTATCATCAAATTAATGCATTTTATATTTATAATCAAAATAATACTCTTGCTTATGAAAGCTTTTGAGATTAAGTTAGTCTTTAAAAAATGGCATATTTTTATTTAATTTTATTATTCATTAAATCAAGAGGCTTAACAGTATTAATTTATGGCATTCGCATTTCCTGTTACTCTCTACTTGCTGGTTTTTTTGTTTTCATCAAATCTTAAAAAAAATCAAACAATCCTTTCAGTTTTTATTAGCCAATCATGCTGACCAGAGCTTCATCATCCATTTTTGATAAATGCAGAATCAAAAATAATTTTAAACTTTATTTTGCTTCTTGCTAAAAAATTTTATATCAATTTCGTTATAAAAAAAGTTATCTTCCTTTTAAGTTTGTTTCCTATTTATTGTTGACTTATAAATTCCTTTGCTTGCTAAATTAAGAGAGGCTCTAGATGATTTTGCTATTTGCCTCAGATTATTATAATTAATCTTATATTTTTTGAATGATTGATTGTATTTTTAATTTTTTGTTTACTAACTAATTATAAAAATCAAATTTTTTGTTATGTTTGCTTTACTTACATAGCTATCATTATGAGTCTATTTGACTGATAAAAAATCTTCTCTAAAAGTTAAAAAAGTGCATTTTTTTCACGAATTTCAAGTAGATCAATCACAGTTTATTTATTTTTTGATGGGAATAGTAAATTACTATACCTCTTTATTATTAAATCATTAATTCCATATTTATATAGTTTCCTACAATGCTATTGTAATAATAATTCTCATAAGTATAATAATAAATACTTTAGTTAGAATAAATTTTACTCACTTTCAACAAAATTTGTTTAAATAATTAGTGTTTTCAAAAATATTAATATTCTATTTGCAAAAAGATTTAGTAACTTTAAATTTAAATTAAATTCTAATAAAATATTTATCTCAACATAAAATTCTTTGAAATAATTGTAATTGTGATAAAACACAAAATTTCAAAACATTTTTTGTCCCAAAATCAAATATTTTAATTTTTTTTTTAATTAAATAAGCTTCAATAAAATAAAAAATATTTGTTTAATTTATCTTTTGATTTTATCATAATTTATTGAAATCTTTAAAAATTAAACATGAAGATAAATGTATGCTTCTCTAGATTTGCCCCAAAAAATTAGAAATAATTGAAATTTAAAAATTTTATATGAAGTAAATTTATTTATTAAAAATGGTTTTAACATTTAATTTGAAAAGTTTTGGATAAAATTATAAGTGAGTTTAGTTTTGTATTCAGATTAATATCTTAAAATTACTTGTTGAGATCTTTAAAGTAAAAATCGATGCATTGGTTTATAAAATTCAATTGATTAGATACTGATTTGAAACATTTTAATAAAATATTTCTATCAAATAATTTGGTATTTATTTGTTTGAAATAATGAATAATTTTAGTCTAATAAATAAATATATATAAATAAGTATCAAATAAGTTTTTTTTGAAACTAGATTGAAAAATGGTACTTAAATTAAATAAAAAGTTTATAATTTTAACTCTTACAATAATTAAAATTTCAGTGCAATGTTTAACAAACATAAATAAGCAGGCTATTGTTGTTTTAGATACTTATTTATCCTTAAATTTTAAAAACTAATATAGGAAAAATCTTTTAATTTGTGGATAAAATGAAGACTATTCAGATTAAGTTATCAACGCAAATGATTTTCTAGATAGGAAAGAATAAAATATATAAATTGTTAACTCCCATGGGGAATAAATTATTAAAGAGATTTTAGAGATGAATCCTGAAATATATATTTTATATTTTTAGATATCTTTAAAATGTTAATAGAATGTAATTAATAACTAGCTTTTACTTGATTCTTTAGAAATAATATAAAAGATTTTGTTTAGTTATCCTAGATCTATATAATTTATAAACCTTTCAATAGGTTCAAATATAAAGACTATTTAGATGTAAGATGCTTTTGAAAAAATTCAATAGATTAATCAAAATATTATTATTTCGTCTGCAGCTGGTAACAGTGGTCCATGGAGAGGTTCTATATAATTTCCTTCAACTATATAATCTATTTTATCAATAGGTACAGTTGATCCATTGAGGTAGTTAAAATTATATCTTGTAATAAAATTTATGAACTTTCAAAATAATTAATAGTTCAAGAGGGCCTTCTCTAGAAATATAAAACTATCCAATAAAGAAGCCTGATTTTATTATAGATATAAATCAGTTAAGTAAAAATGAAGAAAAGATGAATTAGGGATCTTCAATAGCTTGTGCTTAGTTTACAGGATATATATCTAAATACAGTAAAAATGGATTCCAAAAAAATCTTCTATTGCTAACTTTAATAAAGAGTTCATACAGTTTTGATAATTACAGTATTTATGATTAAGGTTATGGAGTTTTAGATTTAAAACAACAAATTAGTATTAATTAATTTTCTAGATTTGTTGAAGTGTTTCCTAGCTTAATAGACTTAACTGGTTCCTCAAGCTATTATGATTTTATAAAATATTTTGATATTTAAGATTAAGATTTAAATACTGAGAGATATAGGATTACCATTCAAATTATTAATGTTTTTCAAAAAAATATATTTATAAAAAATGTTAAAATGTTACACAAATAAGATAATAATAAGGTTTGTCCATTTAGTGTATTACTTTTTGATCAATTTATTAATTTTAAAAAAAGTTGGATTTATGCTAAATTTGATTTATTCTAAAAAGAAAGTGGAAATTTAAGATCTTCTGAAGTGGTAACTTGCATTTTAATTTTAGATTTTTAGATATAAGAGATTTTCACCAGTAAAATAATTCTTGAATCAGAGATTGTTAAAATTAATATAAAAGGTAAAATAGTACTAAAAAAAGATATTACATATAATATTTTACTTAATTCATATTATCATTAGTAGCAGCTTTAAAATTTATTTTAGCAATCTAATTTTAAATAATATTATTATGTGAATTAGTTTGATTATTTTGGAAAAAACCTATTAACCAATTACAATGCTTTAAAATTACATTATCAATAATTCAATCACCAAACTCCATAATATTATATCAATTTTTTAGAAACATAATATGAATATTCAGATTTAACATCTCTTTCAAATACTTTATTAATTTTAGTAGATTTAGAAATACCTCTAACAACAAAAGATATAAAATATATTTAAAACCATGTTAAGGAAAGGAGTAACTCACTAATTATATTTGGAGAATGGTTTACAGATTTCAATCAAGATTAAAAAGCTTTTGACTACTTAAGCATAAATGAGCTTTTACTAGTATATGGTTTGAGATTTTATCCAGGATCCTTCTCATAAAAAATATGTGATTCTTCTTATTAAGAATGTATTGTTTACTACTCAGGCTGTTAAATAGAAATATTTGAAAAAAGTGAATTAATTAAAAATATTACATATAAAAAATATGTTTTTGAAAATGATTTTAATATTAATGAAGAATAAGAATTTATTTACTATGTAGAAATAATAACGAATTATGATTCAAATATTTTTTTATTTGGAGATTCAGCTTGCTTAGAAGATGCTTTTTAATATTAAAATTGTTTTCATTTAATTGATAAAATAGTATAGCTCAGCTATTTAAACAAATGAATTAAATACACAAAAATTTATTTCAAAGTGCAATTTGAAAATTTTAAAAATTAATTCAAGTTAAAAAAGGTATCAAATTTAATTTGACTAATTTAAAAAAGTTATTTTAAACTAAATTTAGATTTTTAATATTAAGGTGGAAAATTTTAATTTATGGTTTTTGTATTTTTGATAAATCCAAATTTAAGAAAACTCTTTCTATGTATTTAAATAGTAGTAGGTAGAATATGTGTAAAAAAAAAACAATAAAGCCCTTAAAATTAAAATCCATTAATATTGAGAATATTTAGATTATGATAACTAAATAATTTTAAAAGAGTTATTTTAGTTTAAACTTTTTCTCTGTAATTTTTTAAAAACTTGTAACTCTTTACTTTACAAATAAATGTAATCCTCTTTTTATTTAAGTAAAATCAGAATTAAATATTTCGAATTTTTTAGATAAAATAGACATTATTACTTAATAAGCAATTTCTCTTGTATTTTTAATTTATTTAATAATAATTTTATGATAGATCATACATTTTAAATGATTAAAACAAATCATTAATTAACATAAATTGCAAATCTTAAATGTTTTTCAAAAAATAATTTTTAGTAAGCATAACCTTTAAAAAAAGAGTTCTTAAATTCTTGAATTTTTATAAATAAATTATAATTTTTTGCTTAAATTTAAAAGAAATAAAAAGCTGTAAATAAATCATATCACAATGGTAGATTTTGTAATAAATAAATAAAAAATAAGCACTAATAATGCTTGTTTAAACTAAATAATATTTTTTTGTGAATTATTTTTCTTAGATCTGTAAATTAATAAATTTTCTGATGTAGGCATTTTATTTAATGTAATAATAATAAAATAAAAGATCTATAAGCTCAAAATTAATAGGAAAATTAGTCAGCTAGAAGCTATAAAATCTTTCACTTTGAAAAATTAATAAAGAGGAACTAATAAAAGTAATCGTTCTTAAAGTAGAAATTTTAATATAGAAGTTCTAAAAAGTAAAGCAAATTGCTAAACAAAAAGTCAAAAAGATAGAAAATATGGATAAGAAAAAAGAATCCTCCTTAACTATTAAATTTAAAGAATTTTATTAGGATGTAAATGGAGTTACCTTCTTTAAGATTTTAGTTTATGATTAAAAGACAGAAGAAACATGGGAATTCGAAGAACGTTATAGTGCTATGAGGGATATTCATAAAACACTCCGTGAATAATGCAAAGCTGATTTACCAGATTTTCCTACTAAGAAATGGTTTGGAAATACTGATAAAAATTTTTTATCTTAGAGAAAAGCAACTCTTTAAACATATTTTACTACTATTCTAAGTATATTAGATATTTAGAAATATCCCATTTTAAAGAATTTCTTTTACAGAAAGCCAGCAAAATAAGAATAAAAACCAAAATAGCCCTAAACAGAAATAAGATAGGAATAAAATAAGCAAAATGGTGAGGAAAAATCTGTTCAAAAACCCAAAGCTGAAGAAAGTAATGGATAAAAATCAAATAATTAGAATGCAGTAGTTAGTGAAAAGCAAAAGTAAGAAATGAGAGATAAAGCTTTTGCAGAAAAAATGAATAAAATTAGTGATAAAGTTTAGAATAAGTTTATAACAAATTTGGCAGACATGATTTTAAATTAGGAAGAAGGTATGCATGAGCAAAAGAAATCTTAATTAGGTAGAGTAAAGTTGAATTTAAATAGCAATTTACTTTCTGCACAATCTCTCCCCTAAAAATATGTAGAAAAACCTGATTTAAATTTGAAAGATAATATTAAAGAGAGCAAAATAGTCAATAGTATGGATAACTTACATGATAAATTATTGTAAACTCTTGAATAAAACATTAAATCTTACTCAAAATATTCTTCTTAGCTTATTTCAGGAAAAACTTATAATATGAATAATTAGGACTGAGAGATTCTTAATTTGATTAATCAATCTATCAAGCAAACAACCAAGCAATAAATAGCTAGTCTGTCTGTCAGTAGGTCTATATTCATGAATAGCTTAAATTCTTTTCTATATAAAATTAATTAAAGTATGCTTTAGATATTCATTTCTATTACATAGTAAATTACTAAGTAATTAAATAAAATAATTTATAAAAGCTAAAAAGAGTATGAAAAACTGCTTACATATTTTTTAATTAATAATTCATTTTTTTTTTTGAGTTCTAAAAATAAATTACTTCAGAAATAAAAACTAAAATTAATGTGAAATTTATTTATTTCTCCAAATATTTTCATCAAAAATCCCATTTTTTCTCTACTTGAAAATATACTTGAAAAGTAAATCAAATACTTTTTTTTATTTGATCATTATTTTTCTAGAATTTTCATTTAAAAATCAGTTAAAAAATATTACAACTACAAGTTTTATAAAATTTAATTTGGTTTACTAATTTTTTAAATTATTCAAAAATAAGGCCACATAATTTTGATTTTTGTTTAAATGATATTTTTAGATTCATGCGCTTTTTATGTTTAACAAAAATAATTAATGAATATTCTGATTGATTTTAATTTATAGTTTATTATTTAATATTCATAATATTTGGGTGGAATGAAATAATAAAATCTACTAACTATTAAACAATCAAAATAATAAAATAACTAACCAACTTATTTTACTAAAAAAGCTAATTGAAAATTTATTAAATTACACAAATAAATCCATCAGTCAGTACAAGTATTATTAGATTTATTTTCTAGTGATTTTATTTAATTTTTTTTCACTATTTATTTTTTTGTATTTACAGTCTAATTAAGATTTTAGGTATTACCAACCGATACATACTATCTTGTTAAGATAGCATTTACTTATTAACTAATCAAAAAAGTAATTCTTATGTTTTAACTATTGATTTGATTAAAAAAGTTAACAAATACATAGGGATTAGCTGAATCAATAAATATTTAGAGATATGGAATCAGAACGGTTTAAAAGCCACCATCATTTATAAAATATTGATTTAAATAGTGCAAGCGAGAGTAATAGAAATCTTGATGAGCATTCTATGAGAGAGGGGGCTAATATCAGGGGAGAAATGTTTTCTGATACTTATAAAAGATCAATATTAAGTGAACTTATGATTTTAAAAAATAAATAAGATGATGAAGATGAAAAACCAGAATTCAGTGAAATTAGCGAGCGAGATTTACATAATAATAAAAACAATAATATAATAAAATGTAATTCAGTTATTTTAGTTTTTAAATTCTTTTGTCATATTCTATTAATGGATATAAGAAATATCAGTAACTCTTCCATCATTTATATCTTCTACTCTACTAAGTAATCATCATTTATCATCATAAAAACTTGAATGAATAGTAAAAGATTAAACAGTCATGATAATTCTTATCTAGTACAAAACGAAATTTACTTTTTTGCTTACAAAAAATGAATATCATTGTAATAATTTTAAATGTTTATAATATTATTTTTTTATTTAAGACTAGGTTACAGATACTAATTCAATTAAGTAGCAATCTTCTGAATAAGATTCAAAGATAAGTCCTCGTGATTAGGAGCTATCTCCACAAATATTACATTTTGATGAATCTTCATTTTTAGAAAAAGATCATAGCTAGTCCAGCTTAGATTCTAGTAGCAGTAGTATCAGTGAACATAACGCAGCTAATGGTTAAAATTATGATGGTACTCATTTACAAATATAAGAAGAGTGGCTATATGATAAGACAAATGGTTTAAATTTTTCTAGATACTAACACTCTTATTTTACTAAAAAGTTAAATAACACAGGTCAAAATTTCTTAAACTTGGCTCATGATAAGCAAGGATAGAGATAAGAAAGTATACTTAATTTGTAACCAAATCTAACTAATTTACTTAATGGGCAAGGAGTTGATTCGAATCCTCAATCAGATCTTGATTTTAAGTCTGGATAAGCAAGTAGTTAGCAAAATTAAAATATAATTTTAAGTGGATAAAGTAAAAGGGCTATCAACAGTCATAATGCTCAAGAATCTTCTTAACATCTTAAACTTGGAGTAAATTAGGGCCATAATACTTCTTATGATTAGGGCTCTTAAATGTAAAAATCTTAAGATTTATGCATAGGATAAGCACAGTTTAAACGAGAAAGCTTAAACAATCAATTAAAGGATGTGACTTTGAAAAATACACATCTATTTTCAAAATAAATATACTTAGATCATAAAAGAATGTCTAATATCACGGGTAGCAAGAAAAAAAAGCATCACGTTAAAAATTATCTTTCCTTAATGTGCTATGTGAAAAAATTTACAAATATTTTAAAAACTGTATCAACAACATATAAATTTCGTAGTATGAGTAAAAAAAATTTTGAAATTATAGGAGACTTATCAAGCAATTACAGATTTTACAAACTTAGCTAATATTTATAATAAGATGAGCCTGTTTGGTATGAAAGATATTGGTATGCTCTAAAAAAGCTTTGTCGTACTTATATTTGGAATCCAATAAATGAATGGAACTGTACAAAATTTTTGATTGAGAGTTTCTAAAATAAAGTTTAAGTTATATAGCCAGAATCTTCATTTAAATAATATTGGGATTTTTTTAGTTCTGTATTTTTTACCATTAATATTTTTTATATTCCTGTCAGAGTCAGTTTTGACTTCACAAATGTTGATTCTCCAACACTTCCTATTACCTTTTTTTTATACTACTTGCCTCCTATCTTGCTTGTAATTGAAATGATTGTGAAATTAAACACTGCTATCTACAAGTAAGGAATGACAACTTCCAAAAGAAGCCAAATATTTTCTCACTACATCAAGTCAGAATTCATTTTAGATTTTATAATTTGCTTCACATAAATATTATCGATACTTCTAGATATAGTAGAGCTTAAATCATTCATCATATTTAGATATAGGTAGGTTTAAAAAGTATTAAATTAAATGGAAGAAAGATTAAATCTTAATGATTAACAATCAGCTTATTTGAATTTATTTAGATTAGTTTTTATGATAGTATTTATTGCTCATGTTTGCGGATGTAGCTTTTATCTAGTCACTAAAGTTGAAAAGTTTTATGGGTATAGCGGATTATGGACTGAAAATTTGGCTATTACTAATTATACAATTATATAGCAATATATCACATCTTTATATTGGGCAGTCATCACAATGATTACTTTAGGTTGAGTTTTATTTAAATATTTAGCTTACACTTTGTGATCTAACATTACTTCAATTAATTTTCTTGAATAAGTTTTACCTTACATCAGATATTTTTAAAAAATAAAATCCTTGTCTTAATTAATTTCATAAGGTGTAAATTATTTCAGACAACCACTAATTTTAAAGTTACGCTAAATTAAATTTAAATTAAAATCTCTCAACAAAAAATATCAATTATTATTGATAAATGCTTTCTTTTGATATTTGAAAAATGAAAATTCTAATTATTTTATCTCTAAAAAATAGGTTATGGTGATATTACTCCTCAGAACACAACAGAAAGAGCTTTTGTTATTTTCATTACTATGATCTCATGTGGTACATTTGCATATAGTATTAATGTTATTGGATAGATAGTATAATAAATTGGTAAGAAATAAGAAGAATAGAGAAAATAGATTAATATGCTGATGAGTCTTATGAAAAATCGTGGACTCACAAATCTTCAGCTTTTGATGAAAATTCGTAGAAATTTTTAGTATTTACTTGATTAAGACTCAGAAGATAATTAAGAAGGTGTTAAATTTCTTTAATAAATTGATCCTAGCTTAAAAAATGAAGTTATGAGAGACATTTATGGAAAAATATTAACCAATAAAAAAATATTTCATCTTAATTTTTCAAAGAATTTAATTGACAGTCTTTGCTTAAAACTATAAGAACAAACCTTTGGACCTGAGGATATCATAATTAAAGAAAATGAACTAGTAAAATCAATTTATTTTGTTATGCAAGGAGAAGCACAAGGCTACATAAATGTATCTTCAAAGTTTTTAAAGTCAGAAACAACATCTTTAACAGACAACACTATCTCTGTACATAATATTTCTTATTTTTAAAAATTTGCATTTTTCTGAAATTTTTTTATCAAATTGATAAAATAGGTATTGAGTCATTTTAATAAGGGAGACATTTTTGGGGAAAAAGCTTTTTTCAGAAATTAATTGAGTGAATATGGAGTTAAAGCAAGAACCATAGTAACTGTAGCTTACTTAAGCATGGATGATTTTGTTGAATGCTTAAAAGAGAGAGAAGAAGATTTTGAGAAATTTTGTTTGCTCAGAGATAATTTATAAATTTATAATTCTAGTAAAGGTCTTGAAATAAAATGTTTTGGGTGCAATTAGTTTACTCATACAATTGTGAATTGCCCACATAGCAAACATATTCCTGACATAGATAAAATTTTATATTTAAATAATAGAGAAGTTTTCTAAGAGAGACAAAGTTTTGAAAGAAATAAGTACAAATCTGGAAATGCAATTTCAATTTCAGATGAAATATACAGTCAAGGTGTCAAATTTATCATGGATTATTTTAGTATCGAAGCTCTTTAGAATTATTTTGAAGAAAAAGAGTTAGCCCAAATACAATATCTGGGTACTTTAAACAAGCAGCAATTTGGTGAAGCTCTTTTCATATAATAAAATTAAATGAATTTCCAACTTGACAATTATGGGTATATTGGAAGTAATATAAATAATTCGCCAGCACTTAGATCACAGTAACTTAAGATGCTTCAATAGTAAAGGAATTCAAGAGACTTAGATTACGTTATCAGCCCAGACTAAATTACATCATAATAAAATATTATGCTAAATTTTAAACACTCAAGTTCAACTGAACAAAAAACTAAAGAGCTTAGTGTAATTTAAGATGAGCCTGAAAAATCTTAGTTACCTTCCGATTTAGAAGAACAAAATATCAGAGAAAAAAATTTAAGCCCTAAAGTTTAAAAACCTTCTAACTCGAGGTTTTAAAACGAGTTGACTAAATATGAATTGTAACAATAATAGCAGCAAATGCTTACATCATCGTAATAATTAATATCACAGTAGCAACAACAGTAATAGTATATGTAGCAACCATAGTAGTCACAATTTGCATAGCAACTGCTGTAACAACAAGTCTCTTTTGCAAAACAATTAAAACCAATATCTTTAAAAAGAATTGATGTAAAATTTTTTAATTTAAAAGCATTTGTTTGAAAAATATTTAACTATTATTTGTTAATTAACATTAATATTATCCAATTTAACTAATGAAATTTAAAAATAAATAGAGCAATGATAATGTTGAGAATCAAAACAATTTTATAGGGTATGGTGATTAAAATATATAAAGTTACTTAACTCCTAGGAATAGTAATAAATCTACAGGAAATATTTATACTTATATGAAAGGGTAGCCTAATTCTTTACTATCGCAGTTTGCTCTTAATCCAGATTCTATTCCTTCTAATTTTAGAAGTAGTATTTCTAACACACCTATGAACAATCAGAATGTAATTAGATCATCAATACATAGAGATTCAGTTTTATTTGATAAAGAAAAAATAAGTTATTTGTAGCCTAGATAAATTAAAAATATTACAAGTAATATACAATTTGATATTTATTTATTCAATTAAAATTTAATATTATTTTTTCATTTAAAAGTTGAATAAAAAGATGAAAATGATAATGATGAAAACGATAATAGAAAGTTAAAGAAAAGAATGAGTTAATCAGCCGTTTCTAATAAATCAAATTAATCACCAGATTTATCAAGTGTAGATAATCAGAAATCTAGTAGATTAAGAGATTCTTCAAGTTAATGGAATACAAAAAAATAATTTGCAAATTTACAGACAATTAACTAAAATTGGTTAGATTAAAGCTAGTTTTTTTCTATTAATAACTTTGACTTAGCAAAGCATTTTAAAATATACTTTCCTAATAACAACTAAGTAAAGGTTTTACAACACTACACTCTAAGAGTAATGAAAAAACTCTAAAAGTCTAATTAATAGGTCTTAAATAATAAAGAAGACATTTAAAAAATTATAAAATCCTATAAAAGCACTTTATTAAAATCTCCAAAGAAAAGTATTTACATAACAGTTTTCAAATTATATTTATATATCTTTTTTTTAAACATTTATAAAAAGGGAATATCATTCTTTAGGATAGAAAATCTCTTTTTAATATGTATAAAAGTGAAGCCATATTGAAAAAAAAAGATACTTTAGAGCAGTCTTAGATTAAAAATTTAGATTAGTCATTCAAGTAAAATAGCTCACTGAATCATACTAATCTTTTAGACCCATAGGCTATAAATTTAGATAAAAGTGACTAAAAACATCTTAGAAATAAGAAATTTAACAGAATAGAAAACCATGGATACTTAGTAAATTAATAAAAATTAGTTATAAAAGAGCTAAATTTAAAAACTCACTAAATACTCTAGCTTACTAATGAATTAGTAAATAAAAGCTATCAAATATTTTCTTAACAAAATATTCAAAGCATAACTGGTTTAAAAGATAAAACTCATGAAATGCAAAATTACTAAATCAATAACTGATGAAAATTCTAAAAATAAAATATAATTAGATAAATTATTTTTCAATTATTTTTTCATAAATTAATCGAAATTAAATGTATATAAATTAAATTCTTAATTTAATATTTTTGCAATCAATTTCTAATATTTATATTCTAAATAACTAGTAATATATATTCTATTTACAAATTATCATCAATTAACCTACTCATATCTATTTAAACTAAAAATTCATTAATATTGATAAAATAGTAAGAAAAATCATAAAAATTTTCTAAACAAAATATTTTAAGTATTTAAAATTTTTCCAGTATAGAAAATACAAAAAAATTAGGAATTTTTCAAAGATCAATTGTTTTTTATTGAAGAGAAATCAAATTGTTTTACTTAAAATGTTTGCCTTCAATTTTTTTATTTATATCATTTAAATTGAAATATCAAATTTATTGTAAAATTAACTTTAAAATAATTTATGACTAATCTTAAAATTATATCTATTTATTTTTAAAACTCATATCACCAATAAAATAGTAAAATCTGTAAAATTTTTTTTTGCTAATTATTAAAATTTCTGCTTACTTATTATAAAACTCATTACTAATTATTATTTAAAAAACTTGAACAAAAAATAGTTTAAATTAAATTTATTTGAGTTAACATTTTTTTAAACTCTAATTATTCCAAAAAATTCTAAATTAGTTGATTATTTATGGTTATTTTTGCAATTTGTTTAACATAATCAAAATATTTACCAATTTCTATCAATATTTTTTTATTTAATCTCTATAAAATATCTTTTTTTATATTTTACTCTTAAAAATAATAGAAGTAACTAAAACAAATACAATAGATAGAATATAGATCAATTAAATCAAGAAAATAATACAACTCTTTCTAGTTAAATTTAAATTAGCTATTAAGGTAAATCCTATGTGCTATTTCTTAAAACAGTAGAAGGAAGAATAGAAATGTCTGTTAGTGAATTAGAAGAAGAATCATAAATTAACTTGTAGTGGAAGGAGTTATTTTCAATTGATTAATCCTACAAAATAAACAAAAGTTTTAAGTTATCTTTAAATTTATAAGAAATTTTTGAATATAACAATATTATAACAAGTAAATTATTTATATATTTAATTTTTTATTTAAATTTTGAATTTGATTAAATTAATTTATAATTTTTATTTTTAATAAACAAACAAAATATTTAAAAAAAAAAAGAATCATGAAAATAAAATAAAACAAAACAAATAATTAAAAGGAATAAAATGTCACCTTCAAAAAATTTTTTAGTCATTTTAACGATGGCTTCTCAATTTTTACTGAAAGATGATTTTTATTTCTTGAATCTTGCTAAGTTACGCTTAGCTTGTGATAGTACAACTTTAAAAAATTATCAATAGATGAATTATCAATCAAATTTTTCATCTCCATAGTGACGTATCAATATCCAATCCCTAAAGTTTTTAACAAAGAAAAAATGAATCTATTGATAAAAAATACAATCAACATTTTTCTTCCTTTTAAATTAACATTATAAATAAAATATTTAATGCTAGAGAATCGATCTTAGTCAATTAGGAAATAGATTTTTAAATAAAAATAATTAGTATATAAAAATAAATTCAGATAAATAAAAATATCAATAAAAAATAATTAAATTAATAAAAAAAAATTATTAGATAAAAAATTAATAAAAGAATTTCAAATAATTAAAAGAATGAAAGAAAGAAATAATTAAATAATAAATAATATTCAAAAAAAGAATAAAAGATATGAATTAAAAAAGAATGTGATAAAAGTTAAAGATACATCATCAAATATCTTTATTATTTTCTAATTTTTATAATTATTTCTGTTTAAATTTTTTAGAATTTTATTCATAAAAGAAATTGAATTACTCCAAATAGTTTTGATTAATATAATACATTGTTTGTTAAGAATTTAAAATTAATTACCATTTTTCTTTTAAAGATTAATTAAGATAAAAAAATCTACATAAATATAATATTAAGAAGGGTAAATTTTATGAATAATAAAAAATATAACAAAAATGTTGATTGGTACATTTGAATTTTATTTTTTTTTAACAATATTTATTTAATAATAAATGACGAAATTATGTAGAAAATAATTTAAATAAAAATGAAGATTAATTTAATATAATTTTAACTAATTTATAATAAATTTTTTATTCATAAAGATGATCTTATCAAAGTAGGGACTTTGAAACCTTCAGGCATTTGTGTATCAAAGAAATTTTTTAATAATTTCATTTGAATATCTGTCCAAAACATATTTGATGGGTCTACATATATAATTAATTTCTGTATTTGTAGGTTTTAGTGTCTGGCTAGGAATCTCTTCATAAATTCGCAATATATAGAAAAGTATTCTTCAGAGTCACTTAATTTAATTAGCAATTCATACTATTCAAAAATATCATCATCAAGCTCTTCCAACTAAATTAAATGAAGTGCATTATTGTGATAAAGCTTGAGTTAAAATGTTTTAGATGTAGGGTTGCTTTTAGAAATCAAGATTTGGTCTTAGGAAGATTATTATGTTTATTGTGATTAATTTGATATATTTGAGAGATCTATGTTTTATTCTGACAAAAAGTTTTATCCATTCTTTATCCAAAAGTAATTTGTATCTTCGATAACTTATAAAGATAGACTCTTAAATTGATGTAAAAATGTAAGATGTTCCTATAGATATCTTTAGATTAAGTAAAGCTAAAATGGCTTTTCCATTCTTTTTTCATCAATTTCTTTTTAGGTGTGGTATCCTTCACTAACCAACTACCATCCATATGTATTCAATAACTCATTCCAAGCTGACTATTCATAAATAATTAAAATACTAAAGTAGTCTTGCTAGGAAAACTGTTAAAATTTATTTTCAACAAGTTAGTTTAATTCTTTGAAGTTAACAGAAGTTATTGCTTTTTTTAGGGATTATTTATCAAAAGTATCTATTTATAAATCTATTGAGTGATTTAGAAGATAAAGCTAGCACCAATTTCCATCAAATTTTTTATAAAGATCCAAATCCATTAAATCAAACTTAATTAAGCTAAATAATAACTTTTTACGTAATATTTAACTGTCAGATATCTCTGGTTCAAGAATTAAACAGCGGAAACGAAGTAGTTTAGAATTATACCAGCTATATGTATTATCGAATTCTATTTTATAGATACCTTTACTTTCTGCTAATAATACTAATCTATAAGGATCTTACTCACAGTTAATTCTTTTACTTAAAAATGTATGTATGACATTTTAGTTTTCTCTTTTTTGAGATTGATTGCTGAAATCTTCTAACTTCTAAAAAGTAACTTTTATATCATTTGTTTAGGTAGCAAATCCTACATATACTATGCTATATGGCTTTTTAATTTCTAGATGATAACTAAAACCTAAATTAGTTCATAGATTATTATTTATTAGAAATATAAAAATAAAATTTACTTTTTTCTGCCTCAATAGTCTATTAAGTTGCAAAAGTTTTATGAATAACCAGATCTTCAAATTTAAAAATCTACTTATTGAATAGAGTAGAAGATACAAATTTGCAGTCAAAATAAGGAGAATTTCTGAGTTGATTGATTTTTTCATTTTAAGTTAATAAATCTAAAAATTTTTCATCTTATAATTAAGGAGAGTGAATTAGTTCATACAAAAAATTAGCTGCATATTAAATACACTCCTAATCCTATTAATTGCTAATATTTTGTAAAACAGTCATTATAGGAGTTTCAAGTTGCTTACGGAAAGTATTGAATTATTTATACAAATTTCTCAAAATGCTTAAGCAATGTCTCATAATTTCTGACTCATTGGGGAATAGCAATAGGCTGTTAACAATTAATGCAATATTTCCATAAATATGCTCACTTTAAGATAATATATCTTTTATGCCTCTTATTGAATAGTTTAATACATTACCTTATTATCTATCCTAATATTTATAAAAATAAGAAATTAAATAAAGATTTTATAATAAGTAATAAATAGTTTCTTAGAGGCTAAATTAATATTCTATTTACAGTTTATATTCCTTATTTTTAGAGAATTTGTGGGTAGTTGTCTTTTGAGTAAAAGAAATATTCTAAAGGAATTTCGCTATTTTCTCCCTACTTACTTTCTTTTTGTATCTTTTAATGTAAAATATTTGGATCGAACTCAATCTAACTTTCAGGAATAACAAGTAGAGTAAGAACAAATTTAGCTAATAGTACCATTAAGGATTTTGCTTCCTCTTCTTAGCCATTTAGCTTTACTGGAATCCTTACTATATCTTTCAAAATATTAGTGATAGAGTAAGAAAAGAGAGTCATTTATTCAGAGTAGGTTATACATTCACTAAATAGGTCAAATATTAAGTTAACTGCTTATTTTTTCTGCTAAAAATCATCTGACTAGGCCATTTAACTAATTCTTTTCTCATATTAAATGAAATTGACAGCAACTCTAGAGCCACTTATGATAGGATTTTATTTCATAGAATTCATATAATCTTTATATTATTAACTTAAATCTGGTAATTTCAATAAATAATCCAGCATATTATTGATTATTGCTCCTAGTTTGAAACAAAGTTCTAATCCATTCAATTTATCTATAATATTGCATAAAGAATTCACCAAATTTACCATTAACCTTATATTTTCAATCTATTCAATTTAAATTAAATCATTTTCAAAGCATATTAGCAAAATTCTTCCACTCATATAAGATTTTAAGAATTTGTTAGAGTCATTGCTAGTTAAGTTAATTATTTTCTAAATTTATTTATCAACAAACCAGGTCACTTGCTTTTAAATTTATAATTCTTCTTATTGAGGCTATTACAATTATTCTTACATTTATTACTCTTCTTAATTAGCATTTTAGACCTCATCTTCATCATTAAGTGAAATTTCATGAAGTTTCTCTCCTGTTGCATCTACAGAACTTTTTTTCTTAAGTAAGCTATCTTCTAAACTATTTTATTGAGGAGGATTAACCTTTCTTTTAAATTCTTAAACTTTTAATTCTAGATTTTGAAGTAGATCTTAATCAATTGATTAATTGCATAGAGATTTTTCAATCTCTGAATAAACTTGTTCAATATTTTCCATTTCTTTTGAAATCTATAATTCCTATTAATATCTAATTTATATTTTTTAAAGACCTATTACTAATCTCTGTAAAGTAAAACTATTTTTAGAAACCTGAATATTAAAACAAGATTAAAATTTAATAAATTTATGCTTTATAATTTTTTATTCTTAGTTTATTCGTACTTTATTTTTATAAAAAAATTTGATACTATTTTTTATTAATTAATATTTAAAAGATTTTTACTAACCCAAAAATAAAAAAGGGAAAGAAAAGAAACAAATAACTATCTATTTTTTTCACATGTGTTGAATATGTTAAATTGATAAAATATATACTGGATTTAAATATTGTTTGATGAAAAAAACACATCTATTTATTTAAGTAAATTCTTATTTTTTATTTTAACTTTTTTGAATTATTCAAAACTTTAAAAGTTTGCAATTTATTTGAAAATATTTATCAATTAGAAAATGAATAAATTATTTTCAGAATATAAAATAAAATTAATTGAAATCAATTTGAATGTAATTATTTCCTTCATTCTTGGAATAAGTTGTCAACATCATCCTCATCATCATCTAGAATGAGATTAGTTCTCTTTGATGCCTTCTTTTGCACTTTTTCTCCCTCATTTTAATTTTCAATTACTTATTCTTCCTCCATTTGATTATTTTCTTGCTCTTTTTCTTCCTAATCAACACCATTTAAGTCGTAATCATCAAATTCATTTTCATCATCTCTATCTCTATTTTTATTCTTATTTAATTTCCTCTTTTTAATTGGTTTTGGCTCTTTAGAGCTATTTAATTTTCTTTAAGGTTCTTGAATTTCTTCTTCTAATTCATTATCATCATTAAATATCTCTTCTTCTTAATCGTCACCTCCTTCGAATAGTTATTCTAAATCATCTAAATTATCACCATCTTAAATATAATCGTCATCTTGATCAACAACAAAATTATCTCCACTTTCTGATCTTTTTCTAGTAGATTTTTTTGTCCTGTAAATAATAATTATATTTATTATTAATAGCATGCTAATTAAATTAAAACTACTTATTAGAAGGTTATCTTTGCTTCTTTTCCTATCATATTAAAATAAAAATAGTTTGAAAAATTCCAAATTTAATTAACAAATTACATCTTATTTACGTTAAGCAGCTTTATTTTCTTCTAATATTTTTTAAATTTCCTCCTATTTCATCTTTCTTTCATTAAACTTCTCTTTAAGCTTTTCTTCTTATAATCTTTTTTCTTCTTCTTATTTAAGTTTTTTTAACTCTTACTCCATCTTTTTTTAAATTTAAATTTTATTTTTAAAATATTTAGTAAGAGAAATTACCTTCCATTTTCTAAATGCTTCTTCTTCGTTTTAATAGTTTCCTTAAGATTGTTATTGCTTTTATCTTGCCTCTTCTAACATTTTTTCAAATTAAGGCATGTTGCTTTCTAACATCATTCTTTTTGTTTCAAGCTATTCTAAAATTGAATTGAAGAAATCTACTCTTTTTTGTTTAACGTAAGCACTGAAATGTTCTTATCTAGATTTCTTACATTTCTAATCGTTTTTAATAAAATTCAAAAATTCTTTTGCTCTTTTGCAAACAATAAAAGCATTTTCTTTTTCTTTCAAAGTTCTTTCTGAATTTGAAAATATCTTTTCAACTTCAATCTAAATAATTTTATAAAATTATTATTAATAAATTTCATTTTGATATAAAGAATTACCAATTGAATTATGAAGTAATTGTAACGATGAATAAGTGAATTTGGATATCTCAAAATTAACTTTTTAATTTATGTCTTTGCAACATTATACTTTTCTAAATGTAAATTGCATAAAGCTATCTAAGTTAAGAGATATTCATCCTTAACTGTAGTAGATTTTTCTTAAAACTTTTTATAGTTCATAAGAGCTTCTCCATAGTTCTTTTCTAAATATTATAACTAACCTAAGTTGAATAAAATATTAGGGAAAACTTAGATATTCTCTTTTAGACTATTGAAAATTTCTTTTGATTCATTAATTTATCCATTTTCAGCTAAAACTACGGCCAAAACAATTAAAGCTTGAATATTTGTTTAATCTAAACCTAATAATTCCTTTATCTTATCTCCAATAGTCATTATTTTTTCTATTTTTAAATATTCAAATTTTGTTAACAAATAAAAAATTAACAGCTTAAAATATACTTTAAGATTCTTAATTATCTCTTTTCTCTACTTGTTACTCATAATCCATATAGTAGACAAATAACTTTGAGTAGTTATCATTAAAACCTTACTTTTTGATTAAGTTGAATGCTTCTCTAGCAGACTAATCATCATCATATTAGCAATAAATATAACCTTTCATACAAAGGACTAGATCTGATCTAACATTATTAGATTTAGCTTCTTCCTTTTTTTCAATTGCCTCTTCACAATATCTAATAGCATTTTAGAAGCTTCCTTTCTTAAACTCAAGATATGCTAATCTAACATAAGAATCTAAATAATAAGGGCATATAGCTAAAGCTTCTTTATATAAGCTAAATGCTTTATCATCTTGCTTTAAATCTTCATACATAGTAGCCATGTTGAATCTGACAGTGCATAAAAAGCTTTTTCTCTTTGTTTCAGACTCTTCTTTATCTTATTCTGTCTCCATTTCGTTTGTATTATTTTAATAGTTTTTAGAAAATACATTTACACCATCTTCTTAGTTAGCTTAAGCTGCCATTTATATTGCTTGCTCAAAGGCTTCAATGGCCTTAGGATAATTTTTCAGATGAGATTCAAGGACACCAATATTATTGTATATTTCTGGATTGATTCTTTCCTTTTTATCATTTAAAACAGACAAGGCTTACTTGAAATAGCGTAAAGATTCAAAAGCATCAATGTCAGTCAAGTTATTAGCATATTCAAGTTATGCTTCAAAATCTTATGGATTATAATGTAAAGCTTTTAAATAGTATTATTACTATGTCTATTTATTTTATCCTAAAGCAAGTTTAGACTGTAAGTAAGCCAAAGGTTTGTATAATTCAAAAGTCAATTCCTTTTCATTTTCTGGACATTGTGTACGAATTTCTTCCAGTCTTCTAAAGGCTTAATCATATTGTTGCTTTTATAGGAATTAATTGAGAAAAAATATATATTCAATAAATTTTACATTTTGAATAAATATCTATGCCAAACAGTAACTTGATTAGATGTTAGCTCTGTTAGATTATAGAGATTACTCATAGAATTTCTATGCCAAATCATATTTTTTCTTTTTAATTTAAAATTTAAATAAATACTAATTCTTCTATTGAATAAGGATACTTCTCTATGGAAGCAGCTAGCAATCATTTGATATAATCTAGATTTAATATCATAAAAATCTGATCTAGTTTACTTTACAAATGTTTTGAGTTTTTCAGAGTCCATCAATATTTTAGGGAGATTCTTTAAATTATTAATTGCTAAGAATGCCATCTTCTTTGTCTTTAAATTAATTAATTACATTATAGTTAAAGAAAGACATAAATTCTGAATTATTTTTACATTTTGATTATCTTGTTAAATATAGTAAAACTCTGTGAGATAATATAACACTAGTGGACTATTTTTATTTAGTTCATATGCTTTATTCAAATTATGAATATAAACATCCCATTCTTTTCTTTAAAAAGCGAGAATTGCAAGACCAAGATAAGCTTCATAAACAGTTTTATCCTATTTATAAATTTATTATTGAATATTGCTGATTTCCATTTTATTTCTATTACCAAATCAATAACCCTCTAAAAAGCTCTTTTAGAAAGCTCAAATTTCTTTTGCATAAAGAAACAATAAGCCAATCCAAGTCTAGCTCTTCCTGGCAATTTAGGATTCTTTTACAAAGCCTCCTTGAAATATTCTAAAGCCTTAGAATACTCTTTAGCAAAGAAGAAAATTTATCCCTAAATTAATAATATTTTAAGCAAGAATTAATTTAAAAACAACAAATTTATATTATTTACTTAACCTAAAATATCAATTATATCATTCTTATCTTATACGCAAGCATTTTATAAGTTTTTTTATGTTATACCAACTTATTTGTTTTGATAGAAGTTTATAAAACCTATTATTTTAACAATAATGTTAACATAATCTTATTCTAGACAAACATATTTTAAAATTAAAATCATTTAAATCTATACCCTAAATTGAGTGAGTCAATGATTTTACATCTTTTATTCTAGAGGTGTTTAATGTTTAAATAGCTTACTGGAAGTAGTTATTTCTTTATTCTATATTCTCTTCTTTACTTGCCTTAGCAATTAATGATTAGATACTTGTATTATTAATATTTCTTTTGTAAACTCTACCAGAAGGAGTATCATGTATTGGCTTATCCATTTCAATTGATTGAATATAATGCATTATAGAATTAAACTTTTCAGATTCTCCATTTTCATAAAGCGAAATCTATCATAAAAAATTAAAATACATTTGAAATGGTTTTAAAACTAAATAATAGAATATGATGTTCAATAAATTTGATATTTTGGATTCACATAAATCTTAATCGTTTATTTAATAGTAAAATTACTGCAATTCTATTCCATAAATCTAATGATATTTCTTTGGTAGAACATTCAGCATAGAATTTAACTAAATCTTATGGCAGTTCCTTAATATCAATATGGCCTTAAGCTTCTAATTTTCTAATAATCTTTTCCATATTTTATTCTTAATCTAAAAGTGTTTTTCTATTTAATTTAACTAAGTTGTTAATTATATCTTAAGTCTCTTTAAATTTTATATAAACAAAATAAATAGGTAAACAATTCATACAAATCATATCTTAATAAAAATGATGCTTAACTAAATGGTAATGGTCTTTATTTATCTTTTTTTATTTATTAAATATAAATAATATTTATTCTTACAGTTAATTGTTTTATTTTATAAATTTATTTTAATTTAAATCTTTTTCTTTTTAAAAGACATCCTTAAAATATTGAACAAATAATATTATTAAATTCACTATGTCTTCTTTTAATTTCTTTCCAGCTCATTTAGCTTGTTTGTATTCTTCCAGTAATAGAGAAATAAAAATACAACAATAGCTTAAGAAAAGAATGCTATCCCATATTAAGACTATCATATTTTTAATTAATAATAAATTAATTAGATTTTAAAAATAAATGATTACTATGCTTATAACATCATCAGGTTATTCAATTATAAAAGAATACATTCTAGCTAAGACACCACACCAATTTACAAAGTAAGTCACAAAAGATAAATGTCCAGTGGATTTGTTAGTATAAATCAATTTGATTTACAAGAATCTTGAGTACAGAACTGAATTATTTATTGAGATAAAAGGAAAAATACAAAAACATACAAAAAAAATTTACTAATAGCAGGAGATACCGTAAAGACAAAAGCTAATATTTCATATGGAATGAGCTTATAAAAAACCAATATATTTCCAGCAGTTGTAAATAATAGTAGAGAATTGAGTTTTAAAAAGTAGTTTTGTGTATCTTGCTTAAAGATGTATAATAGAAGTAGAATAATTATATTTTAGTAAATAAACACTATCTTTTCTCTATATAATGAGAGAGGACTATCAATTACAATTGAATAACCAAGAGATACAAAGTTTATAATACACTGAATTAATTTATTAATAATAAATAAATTTATAAATAATATCCATGCTGTATATAATTTTGTTCTATAAAATTTACTTCAATAGAAAAACTGGCTAAAGATAGACCTTTGGTACTTTTATTCATGATAAATTTAATGATCTAAGGGAGTTTTATTAGTGAAGCTAATCCAGTAACTAAAATTCCAATTATTTTTGAGAAAAACTTTATTTTAAAAATGAATTTTTAACATTTAAATTTTCAATTTGTGTATTTTTACAATGTTTAAGCACTATGTATCATCTAAAAAGCCAGAAATATTTGCACTTTATAAATTTGATAATAATGAAGGATAACATTAATGACTAGAATCAAGTAATATATCTAAACCTGATTAAATTAAGCTCATTTTTTAACTCAATATTTTTTTGAATACTTTTTATGTTATCAATGATCTATTCTTTTAATTTACTTACTTTCAAATTATTAGAGCGGTTTTTAGCTGTAGGGTATAATCCTAAGTTTTTTTAAATATTTTTTAATTTAATTTTTTTCACACTAATAATTAGCTTAATTGCATTTATATTAATTAGTTTATTTCTTAAAATCCATTTATAAAAGATTATCTTAAATTAATTTCATAAATTGAAAAATCCTTTCTGTAGATGCTTACTGTAAAATAACAAACTTAGAATAAAATTTAAAGTAAGTAGGCTTAATTACCTAAAAATACTTAAGAGTCGCTTTAGTAGATGCTAGCTTGGGATTAAGAATATCTTGCTTCAAAAGATAAACAATTTAAAAATAAACACTAATACTAAGGAAATGGGGGTTAACCTTTACTTTAAAATTTAAATACAAAGTAAAAGACAAATTTACAGTCATAGCCATAACAACCGTCTTTATCTTAATAAGCTTAAATGGGTTAAATTTCTTAATCAGAGCTCAGATAGTTATAAAAAAAAAGAAAATTATAGGAACTAGCTAGAGAAAATAGTAAAATTTTGAAGTAGTAAAAGTAATAGCAAAAAGAAAATAATGAAATTGATACATCTCAAGATGCATCTGATGAGTATGAAGTTGAAAAAATTGTGGATAAAAAAATTGAAAATGGTTAAGTTTTCTACAAAGTTAAATGGAAAGGTAAAAATTTATTAAATTTTAGTTAAAAAAGTTTAGATTTGTTAAATAAATTAATCAATTAAAAAATTTTAATAGGATGGGATAGCACTTACAACACTTGGGAACCAGAAAATAACTTGTTTAGAGTGTCTGAAATGATTGAAGAGTATGAAGCATCTAAAAAATATTAAAAAAGATAACCTTACCCTAAATAAATTAATTCTAGTACTAGTGATTTAGAGGAAGTTGATAAGATGGCAAAAGATAGCTAATTTGATAAGAATAAATAATTCTATAAATTACTGGCAGGGTAAAAGCAGCAATCTTCTTCAAATACAGCTCCTTAGCTGTTGCAACAAAAATAGTTGGGCTAAAAAAGTAATGAAGAGTCTTAAATTAGTCAAAAAAATTAACATTCTTAAGGTATGAACAAATAAAATATATTTTAAATAATCTTCTAATATTAAAGAAAAAAAGGCTCCAGCAAAAAATTTAGAGTAACTAGATTTACAACCTGATAATGTTGAAGTAAAGCAACCTCAGATTCAACAGAATAATTAAAGTGCACTTAACAAAGATAAATCTTTTGAAGAAGTTGATGATGTAAATGATGAAGACAAAGAGTATATTTTTGAGGCAATCCTTGATAAGCGTTAATTGGAAGGATAGGAAATAGAATATTTACTTAAATTCACAAGTAAATTTTTAAAGCTTTTTTTATTAATAATTATTTACTTTTTTCTACATAAAAAGATCATGATAAACCAGAATGGGAGTTAATTAGTAATCTAGAAAGTATTGAGGAAGAAATTAGAGAATATGAAGAATAGCTTAAGAGGAAATTATAAAACGCACTTTTGTAATAATAAGCAAATAATATAGAATAAGAACATCAGTAATATGAAGATATTTCAAAAGATAAATAAACAGTTTAGTAAACTGAACCTGTAACTAACTTCACTACTATGTAAAGCTCGGCTCAACATAATAAAGAAAATGAATGTTAAGGTAATAATTATACAAAATAGAATAAAGCAATACCTGAACAAATAGATATAGATTGCTCAGATGATTAATTTGAGTAAGAGATTCATACAAATTAAATAGATGTATTAGTTAACAATAACATATTAAATTCTAATTAAAATCCAAATTTATAACCAGAGTAACTAAAAAAAGATAAAAAAATACCTAGCTATGAAAAGATTAGCAAATAAAAATAGTAATAAACTAGTAACTAATAATTGCATTCAGGCTAAAATAAAATGTTAGAAAAGAATGTTTTAAATTAGCATCCATTTAATTAAATTAACCCTATCCTTAATAATGTTTCTCTTCAGTAGCTTGCTAATATTTCAAACCCTGTTAATTTTATTTAAAGTATTAATTTTAGTTAAGAGATAGGATGTTTTTATAAGGGTGATTAAAGGTATTCTATTGAATTATGTGACTCACAGTCTTTGCATGATCTTTCAAAAGCTACTTTCAAAGTTATGTGGAAACCAAGAATAAATGGCTGTGTACCTCATCCAAGTTTAATTTCATATTAAATGCTAAAAGAGCATGATCCTGTAGGTTTAGTTTTATTTTTCGAAAATCTTATCTAGAAACAACCTTTGTAACAATAGGTGGCTATTTGAATTAATTAAATTTTTAAACCTAATTATTGTTGGTATTTAATTTCATATTGAGAATTTATTTGTAGTGTAGATTTTCATTAATTTCAAGATATTATAAAAATAATTTATTTAATTTAAATATTTTATTTTCTATTTAATAAGTTTAAAAATTGATAGAAATAAACGAATATATTTTAATAAATGAAATATTTTATTTGATCAATTGAAAATTTTAACATCAATAAATTAAAAATAATTTAAAGTGAAATTTTTCTCAATTATAAAAAATTATTCAAAAATAAAACAAGATAAATAGAAAAATATTTTACAATCAATTAATAGATAATTATCAGCCTTTTAATCTTAATGTAAGAATTCGGTACTTTCTAATTAAATATCTAAAGAATTCTTTAATTACTTCTGGATCTTCTCTGATGAATGACAATAAAGATATTACATAAATGCAAATATTTATTATACCTAATCCAAAAGGATCAAAACTGGTAGTGTATGTTGCTATTGATATCAAATCCACAACTAGTTGAACAACATTAAATAAGTAACACTAACCAATAATCTTAGTTGCTTGATCTTTGAAGGATTATTTTTGATAAAAATCAATATCTTACTAATAGAAGAGAGATTGAGATATTCTTATTGATTAAGGACCAAGGAAGTAAAAGAAATACCAAAATTTGTAAATTTTTGGATACTTCTTAGTTTTAACTTGTACTGAAAACTATTTCCACTATTCATATCCTAATTCTTCAAACTTATCAAACAAGTTTCTGGCTGAGACTCCAAAAATAACATTCATTGAGTAAGTTAGTAAAACTAAAATGCAAATGAAGCTATCAAGAGACATTATTATCATAAAAAGTTTAGTTAAATTTTCCAACACAGCAAAAACAGAGCTCAGTGTAATAATTAAAGCTACTTTAGATTTATGAATAGAAAAGAGAGAGAAAATTGCAATAATTGAAATTATTATCAAAATGACTGATATGATTGTAAAAACGAGAGTCTTGTTATAAGATTCCTATTAATTTAAGAACTTTAAATAAAAATTAAAATATTTTAAAGATTTAATTATTTTTACATCTGCCTTCAGTTCACATTTTTTGTTTTTAATCTCATATTTAGTATCATCACACTCTTTCACACACAACCTATCTAATTGATAAGGATATTATGAACTGCACAAAGAACATGATGTAGAATCAGTGCAAGTTTCGCAAGATTAATGGCATGAAACACATTTAGATTAGTTGAGATAAGTTTTTTCAGGGCAATCTTTAACGCAAAGTTTTCCATATTAGTAGGGATATTATTCACTACATTAATCACAACTATTGTTATTTGAGCATGACTTACAAGAAGTGTCACAATTCTAGCAAATTTTTTCTGAGTTGAAAAAAGTTTATTCAGGACATTTATCAATGCACAACTAATTATATTTGTAAGGTTATTTGCTATGACATGTTAAACAGCTTGTAGAATCTGAACAAGTTTAACATGATTTATCACAATTTATACATTAATTCTTATCTTCATATGTTTATTAAGGACATTAAGAGACACAAAGATTATTCCATTTATTAGGATATTTAGGATTACAAGTTAAACAACTTGTAGAATCAGAGCAAGTTAAGCATGATTTATCACAACTGATGCAAATATTTTTATCTAAATATGTTTATTAAGGACATTAAGCTACGCAAAGATTGTTAAATTTGTAAGGATATTTATCATCACAAATTGAACAGCTTGTAGCATCTGAGCAAGTTTTACATGATTTATCACATTTAAGGCATGTATAAGTTGTTTGATTAGTAAATGTTCCATCTGGACATTTAGAAACACATTAATTATTTATTGTATCTAAATAAGGAGTGCCATATAAATTAGAGCACTAAGTACAATTTTAGTCACTACTACCTGAGCAAGTCAAACATTATGGATTACAATATTTGCAAGTTTTACTTGCGTTATCAAAATACATATTAGATTCAGGACAGTTTGTATTACTATCTTATACACATGTTACTGTTCCATCATTTTAATAAATTAAATGGTAGCCTTCATTACATGCAGCACAAATTAGTGAGCTACTTGAACATTATTTGCAGTTTTAAATTTTACAAACTAATCCTTAACAAATAAAAACTCCTATTTACTATTCAACTTTTTATGTATTTAATGGGCAATCTAAAACACAAACGCCATCGCTCATGACATAACCTTAATTGCATTAACTACAAAAACTTTAATTTTGGCAAACATTACAATTACCTCCACAAGGAACACATGAAGATCTATGTTTAAAAAATATTTTAAAAAAATTTAAAACTGAACAAATTTTACTGATTTTAAATAGTGCCAGATGGACAAGTTGATAAACAGGTTCCTTGGTAAAGCAAGAGATTTGGTAGCTTACATTAGTTGCAAGTTGATTTGTCATAACAGCTTAAGCATGACTATTAGTCACAATTATTGTTATTAGAGGAGTATAAAGTAAAGGATATCTAAGATGACTAAAATGAAGGATAAAAATTTGAGTCTATGTTTTCATCAACAAAAACAGATAAATTTGTAAATGAAGTAGAAGTTTGAGATTTAGAAGTATAAATTAAAGTAATATTCCTCTAAATTTCCACAGGCTCCATTACTAACTGTTGAGAAGAATTTATAGAACAAGGAATATTGACCACACTTCCTGAATCTTTAACTTGTGAGCAATTTTAATCTATTCCTACTAACTAATTTGTTGGCAATATGAATCTTAGCTACCTTTTAGTTGAAGAAAAGACTAAAGGATTTAAAAATAGCTAATAATAAAATTAAATTTATTAATTAACAAGAGCAGGCTAGACATTCACTTAGAATTAATTAACAGAATTAATAGTAAGTTGATTAATACTTTTTGATGATTAATAATATATTTTTTAGTAAGTGTCAGTATTTTGAATAATACTAAATTAAATATTTTGTTAATTTTGAGATTATTAATTAAATAGAGCATTTATATTTATTAACTAAGAAATTTCAATTTAGAGTTGATTCTGTTGACAATTCTAATTAATGCATGTATTTGCAAATTAATTTTAGCTCAATTAAATTATTATCTATTTTATTCTTTGAGTTTAGGAAGAGCTTTAAGAGTAGTATGTGGATAATAATACTTGCTTGAAATTATCTGAAGAGCTTATTCTGTACTAAGGTTAGATTGAATTATCACTCAATATGAATCTATAATCTGGGAAGTTAATTTATATTTGATAGGAATCCATATTAAAATTAGAGAATAGTAGTTTCGTAGTTAATTGTGGATTTAAACCAACTGTATCAGTTACAGTATTCACTTAGATTTAATCAAATAAGATAGGTAAAATATCATAACCATCTACTTTTCCATTATCAATTTCATATTAACTTCCATCAGTTTCTTATAAAAATGTTCTGATTTCAAATGAGTTATTGTTATTACTTTGATTAGAATAAATAATTGAGTATGGTCTGTTAGTGAAGCAATTTTAAATAGAAATTTTGGTACTTCCAAAAGTAGACTTAATTTGAAGATAGGATTTACTGTCTAAGGTAGTTATCTAGCATTGATTGTTAGTTAGCTATGATGAAATTTCATTTTGGTAACCTATGTACACAATTATTTCTTTTGTAAAAAATGAATTATCTTAAATAGATTATTTGAATGAGAAATTAAGATCTACAGGTGTTTTTGCTATTTTTGAGGTTGGATTTAGTAAAATGTTACTTAGTTATCCTACTGTTTTGGCACCATAGCTAACTTAACTTTTTTCTTAAATTTAGTTATTTAAATTAAATGAGGAAACAACTTGAATTATAAATGCTGTAGCTTGCCTAATACTAAGTGGATTATACTATAAATTTATTTAGACTTAGACAGTTTAACAATACAAGCTAGTATCTCCATTAAAAAATAATACATATTGAGATTACTGAAGTTAGCAAGTTTCAAATTATTTAGTCAAACTTTAGGGTTATAAACAAGTAGCTATACAATTCTGATTTAGATAGCTAGTTGGAATAGGAGATGATTAACTTGGGGTAATAAAAATTTATCCACCACTAGAAGTATTATCAACTAGAATGGAATTCATATTTAAAGTTAAGGTGAGCTGAACAGATTAAGCATTAACGACATTATTACTTGATATTATTTATGTATCAAATGTACCAGATGTTGATGGTTCTAATAAACTAGCATTATAGAATAAACTTAATAGAGTGTTTGAAGATTATAAAAATATGGCAGTTATACTTTAAGATTGATCACATTTTCCAATAAAGTAGCTATTCATTAAGTTTATACTGATTGCCAAAACATTACCTGCAGATAATTAACTTTAATTATTGGCACACGGTTAAATAGAAATAACCTAATTCTATTATTATAAACTAGAACTACACTGTAAATTTGTATTGGTATTTATCATTTGGCAATTCAAATGAGTAGGTAGGCTAGGGATGCTTGGACAATACTTACAAGAAGTAGGTAGAGTAATTTATAAAGTTGTTGAAGAACAATTTATATCTTATGTTAAGCTTATAAAGAAAGAGTAAGAAGATATTTGTCCAACAGCTTAACTTGAAGAAGCTCCTCTTTCTATTATCATACCACCCTAAATTAATATCTTATCTTGCTAAATTAAAGAGTTAGAACTATCCTGAATCGATACTTATATCCTTGGCTAAGTTTAAGAAGATGTAATATCTTGTGTGTTTGTTATTAAAAAAGATAATTAGGCTGAACTACTTGGGTCTAATTGTTAAGGAGAAGGAAATTTCAAAACTTAGCCTGTAAGAATAGTACTGATTAATTATTAAGTATTGCCAGAGCTTATGTAAAAAAGTTAGGTTTAGCTTGATACTTAAATAGAACTTCCTGTAAAATCTAAAAGAATTACGTCACTTGATTTGTATATGATATTTGTGACTACAAAATTTAAATTTATGATTCTTGATGTAGACTAAGAATCAGTGGTAGCTACTAAAGAAGAGCTTTTAAATGTTGCTGGTGAGATTTAAACTTAAAATATAGGGCTTTTATATGTAGCCTGTATTGAATTTTAATTATTTTACCTGTATGATTATATTATTGTAATAATTTGTGAATCATATAATGTAGCAACTCTGGTATTTTAAATACTTTATAATGTAATCTCCACTTTTAATCCTCTTTAAATATATTACTTAATTTATATTTAAAAGTACTAAGTGCTGGGATTATATTATGATATTTAGCAACTTATTCCATTTATAGAGCAAATCAAATTAGATGAAGGTAATGTTGTTGATTAAGGAATCTAAATATCTAAAATTGTTTTATCTATAAATAAATCTGTAGAAGCTATAAAAGAAAAAATTGAATTTCCATATTGTCCAGTTTGAAAAACAGATCTTTATTATTATATATTAACTAAATTGTAAGCTTAAGTAGACAAAGGAGAATTATTATTATCAACAACAGAGATATCTGATTCAACCACATATTGTGTTGATGATGCATCATTTTTATTGAGAGGTAGAGCATTATATGTAAACTGCTAATTCAAGTAAATTTTCCCTATATAAGAACTTTGCAAGTTACAAAGAGTAAATTAAACTAATCTATTATTACTTGAGCCTTGCACTTAAACTGGATTCTATAAATTAATAGTAAGTTATTTAATACTTTTATCCAAGAGTTCATCATCCAATGTTGAATATTATTAATAACTAAAGTTTGCACCATTACATGCGTTACTGCTGCTTTAAACAAAATAAAGAGCATATTAAGGTATATTTATTGTTATAAGAGCTCCAGTTTGAATCAAATAAGAGTTCAGTTCTAGCTAAACAACTAATGGCAAATTAATTTATATATTAGAAATAGATGAAGTGCTATTGAGAAAAGTAAAGACAGGATATTTTGCTTTGTAAGAAACTATAGGAATAAGAATAAGAGAAGTATCAAGTTTTTCAAATATTCCATTTTATGTAGAATTGGTAACAAAAACTTCAATGTAATTTGAAGGATTAATATTTTTAGCATAGTCTAAATTTTGTAAACAATTTAATGTTTAACTTAAATTGGCATAACAATAATCTTAATCTTAATTACAAGATGAAATTTATTCCTATATTTAAACCTAAAAATGAGAAGAATTATACGCTAATGCTTAACAGTTTGGATTTTATACTGTGAAGGAAGGTATCTATACATATGAGTTAGAGTTTGGAATAATAAGATTCATAAAATAATTTTTGGATATCAGCTTATTAGATTGGTATAATATTTTCAAATTAGAGTTTTCTGAATATTAAGGATTAGAACTTGAAAATGTTATATTTAAGCTTGAAGGTTAAGATAATTCCAAATATTTTATCAAAGTTGTATTCTATGTGAAAAACTAAAGACCTTTTTTATTTATTTTAAGATAATCAGACTAAATTTTTTTAAATCAATCAATAAAAAAAACTCAAAAATAAATAAAAACAAAACTTACTTGGAGTTCTCAAGAGAAGTTGATATTGATTTGCAGTGGGATATATACTTGACATAGGATTTTAGGCTTATAATTCTAATTAATAGTATTAACTACTAGGCTAGCATTAAAAGCTAATTGTAAAATTTCCATCTTTATTTTCAATAAGAGAGTAATTCATTACTGTATTTGATGCAGAAAGAACATAATATAAGTTAAATTTTTTATCAATTGATTAAAAAGGATGTAGATATATCAAATTTAACTATACTTATTAAGCAGAACAAGAAATCGCAGCTTAAAATTTGATAGTTACTTTATTTACATCTTGAGCGAACATAATTTAATTGAGATTTGGTTCAATATCATAAAAAAAAAATTTGCTGTATATTAATTAATAGCTAAAGTTACAAATAACATATTAACCTGCTTAGAAATTTTTAATATCTTAATAAAACTAGATTTATCCTTGATTACTAGCACCATTTAAGTTAGAATATCCTATAAACTTTTAATTAAAAAAATTTTTTAGCAAAATAATATATTAATTTGCTTACATTTATGATAGATGTTTAAAGTCCTTCAGTTTTCTAAAATCTCAATCTTTCATTTGATTAGCACATGCAATAAATTTAAATTGTTGAACAAGCTAATGTAAAGCTTTAAGTATTCTATCCTGTTTAAATAGTTCCTTATTTTGGAGTAGCTGTATTTTAACACATCCAATTTAATTGGCCAAAAAATAAATAGAAAATACTATTATCTAAATTTGGGTATTGAATAGTAAAACTAAATGGTGTTGCACTATCAAAAATTAAATTATTTACTATTTAACTTGAATTTAGTGTAATACTTGGTCTCATGTTTAAACTAATTGAAACAGCTTTTTAATATGTACTATCATCTTAATACTACTCTGTTTAATTGATTGTAATAGATTGTGAACATGGGTTCTAAAATAATTTAATGGCTATTTAAGTATTTGTAGGAATATACTATTAATTTTTAGGTGTTAAAGTACATAGTTTTTAATCTATTGAGCAAACTAAATTATCTATTTATTTAAAATTTGAAAAATTCTGAATACCCTTTAACTTTTTAAAGCTAATTTACAATTTTAATCACCATCAACAGTTGGAGTGTAATCTGATATGATAAAATTACTATTTATTTAATCGAAACCTAGCTAGATCATTTTAAGCTGTGTATCTGTTGTCTAATTAAGATAATAATATGATTGATGCATTCAAAATAATAAAAAAATTATTTACTTAGATTTTTAAACTTGTGTATTCACATTAACTATCATTTGATATAATTATGCTTGCTTTTAATGATTATGGAGAAGCTATTTAAAAACAAACAAAAATAGCAAACAAAAATATTTATTTTTGTAGTTCTTTTTAAAGTTTTTCTTTCATTGAACCTATTTATATGTTTTCTAATTTAAGATAAATTACTTCGCAAATTACTTTATTATATCTTTTGAATTTTTTAAAATTCAAATTTTTAAAGAAAGAATTTTAAGATCAATCAATATCTTGTTTATAATGTTCAAAGATATCTATTCATAAAAAGAACTGCCTGAAATAATTATTAGAAATCAAACAGAAAAAATAGCCAAAATGAATATTTAAATAATCAAAAAACAAAGAAATTAAGTCAATATTTTTTAATGAATGAAAATTTTTCTTTTTCGAAATTTTAATAATATAATAAATACTTAAATACACACACATATTTATACATTATTATAATAATATGATTATTTAATTATTTAGTTAATTCCAAATAATCTTCATTCATCTTGCAGCTTTAATTCAAATTTTTCATTTAGCTTTGAAAGTGGAAAATTATTAATTATTTTAGAGGATCTTTTTTCATCAAAAATAAAATTTTTTTGTATTTTAAATATTTTATATATTTATTGTATGAAATTTTTAATTATATCTATATCATACAAAGTTATTATTATTTATATTTTTTACTTATAGAGGTATGTTTTAATTATTACTAAGATTATTTGAGTTGTGTCCACTATTGTTATTACTATTATTATTTGATTAAGTTCCAAATGATCCTATTTACATATTTCTTCATGATAATAAAATTAATAATTATAAAAATGTAAAAATAAACTTACATATTTTGTTAACCCAAATATAATTTTTATAGAGGTATAGACATCTAATTAGTCTATTATGTTGGCTACTACCCTTATTAGTTTTATGAAAGATAGTTTCCTTTTTGGTACTCACTTTACTGTTTAACATTATTTTATGTTTGTTGTAAATTTTATTAACCTTGTTGCTACTATTAAGAACTATAATTATTATTTTATTGTTGCTAAAACTTTCTAAATTGTAAGTTAATTTCTTAGACATTTTAATTAGAGCTATTTCCATTAATTTATTATTGTTATAATTATTACTATTACTGATACTATTATTACAGGCCTTATTAAGGATTTTATTAACTGTTCATTTTATTATTCTATAAAATATAATTCTACTAAACTTAGCCAAATTAGTTCCCACTTGATATCCCTTCTATCTCTTTCTTCTAAATGTTGCTTAATTCCTTATTTTAAAAAATGGTCAGTTTTAGAATTTTTTTCTCATATTTTTTTTTCTTGAATTTAGATTTAAAGAAAGCTAGTAAAAAAATACTCTAACTAATAGATCAAACTCCTCTCTTAATGTTTCAACTGTTGTTTATGTTTCAATTCTTATTTTTTCAGAGTTTTCAAGTTAGGCCCTTTTAAATTATGCAAGAATTATATTAAAGCTAGTTAAAAATACCATTTAAATTTACTTTAACAATTATCTTAATTTTCGATTATCTTCTCTCACTTATTTAAGCTTTTTTGTGCGCTTTTATAGCTGTGTATCTAAATCCCTATTTATTATTTATAATTGTTTACTTATTTTTAACAAGAAGTTCTTTTACTTTAAACCAGGGCTTTATACTGAATTATTAAACTCTAAAGCAAGTGTTGTAAGTGCTTCTCTACACTTGTCTACCTTTTTTTAAGTTATATATTACTCTTCTAAAATTGCTTCGATTCTTTTAAGACTCAGATCTTAGTTTAAATTAAAATTGAAATAAATTATATTTTATATTTTTTAATTTCTGATATTTATATTTTTTTTCTCATAATTCAAACTTATTTTCATATTTTATAAAATTATGTATTCAATTAAAAATTTCTTTTACCTGATTAAACCATTTTTATAGCATACTCTTAAAAAGGATGATCTTAATCACTATCTCTGTTCTAAGTAGGATATACAGAGCATAGCTAAAATTAGTCTGGCTTCATTCCAAGTTGCTTACTTACTTGCTTTTACTTTTAAAATTTTGATTTTAATTAACTTTAAAATGGATTATTATAGTCGAATCTTACAATATCGTTATCATCTTCAAAGAAGAAAGCTGGTAATAATATAGAAACGAGAGCCATTTAATATATTCTAATATCTAATCCTAGTTCAGTATTTATACAAATTCAAGATGATAAAATGATTCCTAATTTTACTTTCAAAATACTCTTCTAAAACTAAATTACCTTATGTTATTATAATATTTATTAATATTAAACTTTAATAATTATTTATTTGCTATTAAATTTCATTATTTTTCTTAATAACTATTTATTCATCATTAATTAAACATTCAATTATTAATTTTTCAAATCTCTACGATTGATTGATCTATTATTTATTTGTGGTAACTTTTTCATAACAGTTAAGAATATTTTTTTATCTAATTTTTCGTTTACTGCTAATAAACAATAATTAAATTAATAAATTTTTTTC
>JH720301.1:41127-91286 GCA_000231825.2 Tetrahymena elliotti 4EA
CATTCTTATTAGTCCTCTATTTATTTATCAGTCAATGCACTTAATTTTATAACCTTAACAAAAACCTTTATCAAGTTAATAAATTTTGTAAAATAAAGGGGGTTAAAAAAAATTAAGAATTTAACTTTAAATAGTTCACAGAAATAAACAAAGAATTTGACTTGAAATTTTGAAATTTTAAAAGGAATTTTGACAACAAATTATTGAATTTTCATTATCGAATTTCTTTTTATGTTTAAATATTAAACTTATTTATTTTGTGCTTTTGAAGAATAAATTATGTTTTTTAGAAGAGTAAAAAAAATTGTATTAAATGTTTCATGAAGAATTTAAGGTTCTTTCTTTTAAAAAGGTTACTAAATAAAAAAATATTTTAAATTAAATTCTCAGTACTAAAATATCTTTAACAAATCAAACTAATTGTTTAACATTTAATTTATGCTTTTGAACTTTGCTTATTTGATGATTGAAATGATGTTTGATTAGAAATTACCTCTTCTAAGCAGAATACATCAAATTAAAAACTAAAATATTTTAAAATTTCACTTAAAACTAAATTTTTTCCTATTATAAGTGTAGTTTCTTTTAATTAATAAGATAAATTCTATCAAATCTTAATCACTTCTTTTTAATGAGTGTAAAGAGATTAATAAAAATCAAAAATTTTATTTAACACAGATAAGGTGATTTTTATATTAAAAAGTCTATCTATCTAACTAACTATAACATAAAAATGATGCTTATTTGGTTCACATTTTTGATATTCTATGAGGAAGGAGAGAAATTTCTTATATAAGATTACGAAGTTTGTATTCTGAGTCTTTGGCTCTTGCCTCTATTTATGCAGCTTGCTGTAATTTTTATTCTATAGCTTTACATCTTAATTTCCATTCTTCACACTCACGGGCTTTTATTTCTAGAGCTTACTGAATCTTTCTTGCTTCATTTTCAAATGTCTCTCTGTTATTTTAGAGTTGCTACAAGCGTTATAAATTTTATTTAAGGAGTTCATTTTCTTTAACTTTATCTTTAACTAAATTTGAAACCTTTTCAAACTCATCTCTCATATTATGAATAGTTGTTTCATATTATTATACCTTTTAGCTAAATTACTATTTATCCAACATCATATTTTGCATTTATTGCATCCTTTAAATGAGTTGTTAATTTTCATATTATTTATCTTTTATCATTTATTCTAACTTCATCATATAACCTCTTAGCTCTTCATTTTATTTTAACTTTTCCTTTAAGACATTAGTTAATTTACCCAACTCACCTGTGAGCTATTAGTTTTTGCCTTATGCATCAGAAGTAAATTATTAGACTTAAACATTAGTGTTTTTGAGAGTTTAATTCATATTCAATTAATTCATCCTTAGCATCTCATTTTCAGCTATTTTATCTTTAAGAGCAGAAGCTGCTTTCTACAATTCAATTTATAACATATTTACTTTATCACTATCACTTTAATGGCCTTGAGATCTGTAAACTCCTCCATTAGCTAAAGTGTCTTCCAAGGTTTGCTTTAAGCGATAAACTTCTGATTCTAACTAATCTCTTTCTTATGCTTTTTCAGCAAGTTTAGCAAATTTCATTCTCCATTCATCTACTTCTTAAATTTTAGACTCTAATAATCTTCTTAGATTTTAAATATCAGGATCACCACTGTTGACTATACTGGGGTTGTTTAATGAAAAAATTCTGTTATTATCAGTGAAAATGCTTCTTTTTTTACCAGCTACATTATTAATAGCATTCGTTCCTTCCAAATTAACATCTGTCATTTCTCTGTATTTTTCTATTATTTTTTTAAGTCTTTCTACTTCAATGTAAAGTAAAAGAGCTCTTTATTAAGCAATTCTTTCACTTCCTGTTGAACCTGCTGGTAAATTAGTTGTCCCATCTAAACCTCCACCACCATTTAGAGCTTTATTTTTCCATTCTTCAATTTCCTTTTATTGGTTCAAGATGACAAGAGAAAGCTTCTTGATTTCTTAATCATAAACTAATGTTGTAGTATTACCATTCTTTATTTAAATAAAATACGCTCATTAAAAAATTACAAATTTTTATCTTTCTTCCATCTATCAAAAATCAATAAGCAATTTAAAAGTTAAAAAATGTATTTTACTTAATTTGTTTTGTTTAAATTGATTGCTTTAGATTTCCATAACTCTATTTCAGCTGTTTTTTCCTTCACTTACTCTTTTAGTGTTAACATGCTTTGATTAATTCTTTTAATTTCTTCCTTTTTAATATAAAAAAATGTCTTTATAAATATGAAAAAGAAATAGGTAAAATACCTCTTTTTATGTAATTGTATTTTTTAGCTCTTAAGTACTGTTATTTTTTAGCTGCTTTTGATAAGCTTCAGCATATTATGTTGATATCTACTTTTTTAACTGTGTCTCTTTTTCTGTTAGTGCTTTACTAACTTTTTCATTACTTAAAAGAATTTGTTATGCCTGTTGAGAGCTAAACATCAAATCAACTAACTAGGCTGCAACTTATGGATTACTAACTTGTAAAGTTCCATTAACAACTTAAAACCCATAAAATTCTTAAGGGAATTAGTTCTACTGTTATAGTTGTTGTTGCATATTTATTAACTATTCTTATGTTAAAGATGGTTTATTAGTAATATGTTTCTAAGTTTAATCAAGCATATTCTATAAGTTAGGATTCTATGAGATTCCATCCATTTAAGACTAATAATCATTTCCAAATGTAGGTTAAGGGCCTTGATTTCCATTTAAGCCTAAAAAATTTTAATCAACTCCTTATAAACCTTGAGGTTGCTATTATTTGTTTTCTTCTTCAAGATTCTATGGTATTCTATTGGGATTAGCTGGAGGTATATTTGCTCCGTTTGGATATTCATGCTAATGACTACTCTTCTCTGGTGCTGATATACCAATCATTTGTTAATATAATGGTTTTTATAGAGAATCTACATTATATTTATGCTTGGCATTTAACATTTGTTAGTTCTGAAGAACTATTCTCATTTTTTATTCTTTTTCAATCAACTAGTTAAAATACTTGTTGATATTCTCTATTTCTTGTTAGAGTTTTTCAAACTCATTTAATAAATTTTAGTTCTCCATTGTACTTTACTAATTAATTATTTAATATTTCTGTTATTATAAAACTAAAAATTTTTTATATATCAATCTAAATTTCAAATAATTTATTTTTTTAACAAATAAAAAAAATTTACTAACTTATCTATTGATTCATCAATTTCATATTCAAATTTTTAAAATTTTTTCTTAATGCAAATGCTATAGAATTTAATATAAAATAGGAATAAAAAAAGTAAAAATAAGTCAGAAACATTTTTCCATATTCTTTTTTTATTTTTTAAGAGTAAAATAATTTTAATATTCTGAAAAAACTTATATTGATGATTTATTTGAAAATTAAAAATAGGTTAGCAATAATTGATAAAAATACTTACAATATTGATTTATTAGAGTATATAGATACGATCAAAATTTTCATTTTAATTTGTAAATAATAATGAATTCTCTTAATTTTTAGTTTAGAAATATGATATTTTTAGGACTTATTTTAGTATGTTTATTGGTTGTTAAATTTCCAATTTTAAAGAAGGAAAGAGCGAGTAAGCATAAAACTAAAAAATCATAAATCTTTTCATTTTTAAGTTGTATTTTCTCATAAATTGTTGAATTAGCCAAACTATTTTCTATTTGCTTTTCTAATAATGTCATTATTTTTATTGTGTTAGATTTAGATATGAATAAAAAATTATTCTGTTTTTCGGCATCATTATTGAGATTATTTTATTTTTAAATAATCTTTCAAGGTTCTCACTTGTTAGTTTGTTAAAAAATAGAGCTAATTATTATATTATATGTAAATTTTGTAATTCAGATTTAGTTGATATTTAATTTAATTGGTTTTTTGCTTTACCTTATTAAGTTATTTATAAGTTTAATCTATGAGAATGTGTATGTATGTTTGTTTGTAAAGCAACTCACTTTGAAAGTGTAATCTTAATTTCAGATATATTTACACTTATTTTGGAATCATCTGTATTTTTTAAACGGTCAAGAGCAAAAATAATACTTTCTTTTAAGTCTCTTGCTTAAGGTATAAGTTGGATAATCCAATTTAAAACACGAGTATTGCGGCGCATCATGGTATTTACCATGTGATATTAATTTATAGTTTAGATTATGCTAAGAATATAATCTTACTTAAATATTTTATGAGAATCATACTTACCATATAGGTAAATAATATGAATAATAAACATTCCTATCTTTTCACTTAAGCTAAAATCAATAGAGTTAAGCAAAGAAAAACCTATATCATAAGCTTGAAGTAAATAATCATATATTCCTTCTACACGCTAATCGCTTAATGAGGGTTTATCTAAATTAAGACCTCCTACTAATTTCGTGGTTATATTTAAGAATATGTCAACTAAATCTTCTGCACTGTCTTATTATTTTGCTATGTGATTTGTAAATAATTTAACGCTTTCTTATGCAATTTTATAACTACTTATTTCCATTAAAGTTGAGCATTAAGTAACTTTAGCAATAAGTTTAAGAGTAATACGAGAAGGATTCAAGGTAAATTACTGAATTATATTTCCAATGATCATATTTTATTTGATAATATTAATATAATGCTTTGGTTAACTTTCAACAAGTAAGTTAAATAATTTAAGTGCCATCATTTGAACTTATTCTGATTCAGAAGGAATTAACAATTAAGCAAGTAATTCGTTTACAAATGTTTTAGTGAAATAATCGTGCATTCTATTGATTTAACTATTTGCATTTATATCTGCATTGAAAAATGGACTTAAAATATCATTCAATAGCTTTAAATAATTAAATTTCATATCTGTATTCTTGTTTTCTTTATTGGATTAGTCAATTTAAACTTTAAGTTATTCAATAAGCTTGGGTACAACACTGTTTAAGAAATAATCTGAGTTTTAATGAACTGCTTTTGTGTTTGTGAGGAGTACTTCATATAAGTTAATTAATACAGATTTAACTTCCGTTTGTAAATCTTTAGCAAAGTTAAGAAGTTAAAATAGATTTTGAAGATAATTTAAAGAGAATAAGCTTGAGTTCAATTAATTACAATTAGCAAACTAAAGTAATACCTTAATGTTAAATAAAAAATATGATTAAATTGTAAGGTAGAGTGGAGATAAAATTTTATTTTACTTGCAAATATTAAAGATTTCCAGTTAAAGTAGGAACGACAGAGTTGTATTCTTAATTTTATTAGTAATAAGCAGAAGAATTATTGTTATTGGCAACTTCGCCTCTTGATATTCTTGTGACTTCGTCAAGAACTACTTGTAATATTATTCCAATCATTTCTTCAAGATGTAATTTAAGGTTTGCAAAGCATTATTATACATATGTTTGGCTGTCTCTGCTAATTTTTTCAAGAGCAGTAAAAAACTTAGTTTAAGCTAACAAGACTAAAGCTTTAGTGTTGACTTTGATAATTAAAAAGATGGTTAAAATAACTTTTCCTCTAACAACCAAGCTTTGATTGTCTAATAAATGTGTAATGCTTTCAATAAACTGAAGATCGTTCAATAAACTTTAAGTAAGTTCTGTCTCACTGATGAGTATTTGTAGGTTAGTGATAGTGAGTAAGGCTTATTAGACTCTATTTGATCCGTCTCTGAGAATATCTTTTACTCCCTACACTTTTCCTAAGCTATTTAAAACTACATCAGTTAAAGAGTTATTCAGCATAGTCATATGCTATAGAGATATCATAGCGCTTTATTTAAGACCTTCATTTGTACTTGACAAGTATAAACCAGCCATAGCTAAACAAGTCTCAGGATTAGCAAATTACTATCCAGTTTCTACACTTTAGGCTGTGATATTTTCAATAGTTTTACAAGCATAATATTTAACAAGTTCATCTTCATTTTCAGATTTTAACACTTTAATCAAGAATTGTAAAACAAACGCTTAAATTTACCAGCAAGAATTTGAAGGATCCTCATCCATTTATGTTGCTCCATAGAACAAATATTCACCTAGAGCAGCCATACATCTAATTTTAATAAGAGTAATTTTATTAATTTATTAAAGATACTTAATTTTCATTTTATGGAAAAATATATTTTTTTTGATCTTCAATAGATATACTAAGGTTAACATTTTTAAAAATTATTTTACCTTCTTTTTACTTTTTCAGATTTTTCTATTTTTACTGTTTCAATTAAAATCTAAGGAATACCTGAATAAATTAATAAAAGTAATAAATATCAATATTGATTGATTAATGCATTCAATTTTTTTACCTTGCTAGCTGAGTTCATTATCAATAACTGTAGCATGACGAATTAATAATCCTAATATACTTCCTATTTTAATCTTTGTTTATGTTTATTTAACTGTTTTTAAAAGCTTAAGGAGTAAATTCATAAATGCAGAATTGATTAACCTATTAGCTACTTAGGAATTTTATACAATTGTCTCAAAGTAGCAAAGGATATTAAATTTGTCTGTATGAGCTTAAACCAAAGAATTGAAGATGTTTTCAAAATGAGTTTCAATAGAAGGTGATTCTATTCCTTGTTAAACCTCATCTGCCACAAAGCACTAGAATGGTAGTTATTCTTTTTTAAAACTTTCACTTGTAGTTTTTTCGATTTCCTTATTACCTATAAAACATAAAAAAAATTAAATTTAGAAAGATAATAAATTATATTTTTACCTATAATAGGTTTAACTGCATTGTCACTCAAATGAGTAAAGAGTTCGTTTACTGGAACTAAATTTTAAGAAATAACAGCGTTGTTAGCTTAATTTTAGTTATACTAATTTTTATTTCTTGCATCATGAATAGGTGTATCTATTGGTTATTTTGAATGGAATTGAGAATCAATATCAATATTTCTTTTGTTATCTTCTTCAGCATTTTATACATTATATCCATTGTTATTTTCATAATCTTATTCTTCATCTTCTTCATCATCTCTTCCTCCCATGTTAATTGTTTAATTTCTATTATTAAGTTCTACATCCTTAGTAACAACTGCATATTAGTCATTTAATTCCTTTTTGAGATTTTTTTAAATATTCAAACTCAATCTCATAACATTAACATTTTTAGGTGTTTAGGAATTTTACTAATTCTACTATGCCTAATACTATTACTATGAAGTGAGTGCTCCTATTTACTTATTATAATTTGCCAACCACTAATCAAAATGAGGTTATTAAGGGATATCTGTCTATTATAATTTTTAAAGTCCATTCCAAAAAGGATGTAAAATGAGGGAATCCCATGAAATTCTTTTAATTGGATTTTTTTAGAGCAATTTTTCAATAAGATCATTAAATTCACTTGAGAATCCTGATACTTTTTAGACTTCCTAATTTAGAATTTAATCAACCAAGTCTTAGAAACTTTTTGATACAAAAGGAGGCTTTCCAGTTGCTAATTCATACATGACACATCCTAAAGCCCAAAAATCAGCCTAAAAACTATAAACTCCATCATCTTAAAATAACTCTGGGGCCATATAACAAGGAGAGCCTTTCTTCACAGTTTCTTTTCCCTAAAAATTTTTTTTATTTTTAATATCACAATTTGATTTAAATAAATATCAGACTAATTTTCATTTAGAAATATTTTGAATAAAAGCAATTTTCAACTAAAAAATTTAACTGCAATTTTATTTATTTGTCTGCTTGCTTAATTGCTATTCATTAACAACTAAAAAGCAAAGAAAGAAATAAAAATTGATAGATATCAATAAACCATTCTAAATCTTATTTTTCAAATAAAATATTTTGCTTTAAAATGATGTTATAATTTACCTCATCTGCTGTAATCATATCTATAATCCTACGAGAAAGACCAAAATCACATATTTTGAGTTAACCAAATTCATTTAAAAGAATATTAGAAGGTTTTAAATCACAATAAATAATTCCTTTTGAATGCAAATACTATAAACCTATTTATAAATATATTGAAATATTATTCATTTAGCTTTAAAACTATTTTAAATAGTATCTATTTGCTATCGAGCTTAATTTGAATCAAATTAACCTAAGATCTATTATTTATACTCTCTTTTTTTAATTCATTAAATTTAAATAAATTACCAGCTGCTAAATCTTTAGAACAACTCTTAACAAGCGACTCAGGAAGTTTTTTATCTTATTCTATTAAAGTTTATAGATCGCCACCTGGACAATATTCAAAAATAACCCATAAGTGGTTTCTAGTTTCATACCAGTTATAAAATCTCATAATATTAGGATGGTTGAGAGAATGGAATATCTTAACTTCATTTAAAACCTAAAAGAGGATAAAACAAAAATATTAATTATTTTAAAAGAACCAATAAAATAATTTAAATTCAAAAGTAATTAATTTATTATATTATTTGCTAATTTGTAACACTTAATCTGAATTCTTATTACATTTAACCTTTTTATGTTAGCTAAATAAAAAACAGAAGTAGAAAATGTTGTTAAAATAAAATTTATTGACCTTGTTTCTTCTTGATTTTTCAAGCGATTTTACAGCCATATACTCTATAGATTTTTTCTTTCTACCCTTATATACAACAGAATATTTACCTCTTCCTATTTCTTCGTAAATATGATAATTATTCATGGTATCTTAACTCCTTTTCGCTTTTCAAAATATTGTTTGAATTAAACTTTTAATTTATTAAAGTTTCTTCTTATTCTTTCTTTATGATTTCTTCAATAATTTGACTTAAATAATAAAAACTCCTTTATTGTATTATATTTACTTTTTATTTGAAATATGCATTTCTAATTATTCATAAAATATCAGGTTGATGCATACATTCATTCATAAATATTTATTTATACATTCATTAATTCAATGAATTCATTCATTCTTCTGGTTTGTTTTTCTTTTTATTACAAATTTTGTATTACTTAATCAAATTTTAAATTTTTCATAAAATCATCATCTTTCAATATTTAATAAAAAATTTGACAGTTTTAAGCTTGTCTCTATATCATTATTAGATTCTCTAACTTCTATATAAAAATAAATGTATTTATATGCTAATGACACTTTTTTTTCTACCATAACAGTAAAAGGTAATCTTATCATTAAATGAATGGAAAATTTTTTTTGATCAATATATTTATGGCTGAAATTAAATAATTGATCAAAATATTAACATTACTACCATAATATTTTTAAACATATGAAGCTCAAATGATAAAAAATTTTTAATTATCTATGGACTTAGAAACAAAGTTTTAAAAATATTTCATGAAATTTTAATGGTAATTTAAAAAGTATGAATGAGGGTAGATTATTTTTGTAAAGATATTTATTTATTTTTTTAATTTTTGAGAAATTAAATTAAGAAGATGCAATTTGAAACAAAATAATTAGATTTAAACCTGAGAAATCTAAATAAAATGTAGTTAGGATAAATAAAAATAAAAGAAATCTAAATAAAATTAAAAATTCTTTAACTATTATTTTTTACATAAAATAAACTTCAAAATTTTCTTGGAATAGAATTTCAAAACACAAAAGAATATCATCAGAAACGACATATTTAAATTCAATATTTGTAGTTAAATGTTAATCTTAAAAGATATTTTAGTTTAATTTATTTGATATCATATACAATAAACTCATTGTATAATAATGATCCATATTATCCGTTAGGGAAAACTTAAGGTTAACCTTCTCCAACTGGAACTTTGACATCATCATAAATAGTAACATAAGAGCTCTCTGGAGGAGCTGTTTTACCTCTACCTCTTGTACTGAGTTTACCAGGAGGAAGATTAGCAGCATAGTAATCGGCATAGTACTTATCATTCATGTCACCTAAAGCTACTTCACAAAGCAACATTAAACCAGTGTTGTTTTATTTATTTGTGAAACAATAATTAGCAGATTTACTACACATATCAGCAAAATAAACACCCTTACCGAACATATAACCAGTTACGGGAGCTTCAGGAGGAGCAATACGTAGACCTTAAGATAAAATACCAACAAAGTTAGTAAGACGAGAACCATGCCAAAGAAGCATTTTGTTATTAATGTCTTTTAAGTAGCGGTCATTTTCGCCTTCTCTTTCAACTTCAAATATATCATCAATTGTCAATGAATAATTTTTGTGTGTAGAAGCATGAGTATTTTTAAGGTAATCTTCAATAATTTTATAAGCTTTTTTGTCTTCAAGAGGAACTATTTTGCATTTAAGCTTTTCATAATTAGATTGAATTTAGTTAATAGCCTCTCCATCTTTTCCTGATTTTTTATCTTCAATGAGTTTGGTAGCAATTTAAATATTCTAGATAGATTCAATCATTTCTAATTTTTCTTTAACTTTTTATGGTTCATCTAATATGAAATCTTACATTTTTTTGAAACCAAAATCATGTGGAATGTAAGAGAAAAAGTCATTACATAAAAGCTCTATTTATCTTTTGTTTTTTGTTTTTTTCTCTACTTCTTCATAGAGTTGCTTAAGAATACCATAAGCTAACTTAATATTTTCTTTAGAGAGCTTACCGAGAGGCATCTTTTTAACATCATAACCAATTTCTTTCATTTAGTTGTTAATCATCTTCATATCGAAAATTAGAGTTATGAGATTAACAACTTACTTGGGTAACTTGCAAGTTTGAGCATCTTTTTTCATAATATCTTCAATTTCTTCTTATGTAGCATCTTAACCAAAGTCCATATCAAGGACACGATATTCACCTGACTTACTCTTTTCGTGGAGCTTTTTCTCATATTCATCACAAGCTTTACTAGCTGTATAAGGGCCCTTCATAGAGTTTTAGCCAACAACACCAACTCTTCCCCAACGATTGAAATGCCAATATTCATCTTTTCCTATAACTTTAAGCACTTAAATAACATAAAATTTGTTGTTATTGTTGGTCATGTTAGCCTAGTTAAGCTTAGCAGAGTATATTTTGCTGCTAGTGTAGTAAACCTCAACATCTTTTCTTGGGCAATGTTCATCAACAGGAGCTGCTCCCTTGATTATTTCTTTTTTTATAGTATCAGTACTAGCAGCTTTTGTCTCAGTAGCAGCAGTATCATCTTTTTTTTATTTTTTAGTTGTATCAGGATCATTAACCTTTTAATCACTTTTATCATCAGCCTTTTTATCAGCTTTATCGTCAGCCTTTTTTTCATCTTTATCATCAGCAGCTTATAAAGAAAATACAAAAAATGAATACCTATGTTAAATAGAATTCATATTATAAATTACTTTTTGAAGCCTTTGAAGCTTTTTTAGCCTTAGTATCTTTGACGTCATCATCTTCTTCATCTTTCTTGTTATTTTTTGCTTATTACTCTTCTTTTTCTTTCTTTTTGTCAGCGGCTTTCTTTGCAGCAGCTCCTCTAGGAGCTCTTTTGGCCTTTGAGGTTTCCTCTTCTGATTCACTATCATCCTTAACTTGTTTGGACTTTGGATCTACTCCATTTTTCTTGTCCTCCTCAGCTTTTTTTTGGGCTCTTGTTAATCTGCCTGACATTTATCTTTTTTGGTATCTTTTATTAAAATCAATTTTTATTTTAATTTTTATATCAGATTGCTTGCTTCTTTATTTTACACAAGATTTAATTTTTTATTTACCCGCTAATATCTTTGATAGATTTTCATCAGATGTGAGATAAAATATAACAGCGTCTTTCCCCCAGAAAAATTATACGAATTGATTTTTTGAATTACCATTAAATAAATAAAAAAATAATAGATAAAAAATAAAAAAATAATATTCCTTTGTTAAAATCAGAATGGCTTGTATAAAAACTCTTAAAGCTCTCTCACATTTTTTTATTATTTTAAATCTACACTTAAATAACACATTTATATCGCTTAGAATAAATGATTATTTTATTTATTACAATATTAGAAAAACTCACTAAAGATTTAAAGATTGAAAAAGCAATTAATTTGTAAAATAAGCAAAACTATTGACAATTATTTAATATATATGGATAATCTTATTTAAATCAGAGTAAAAAATATAATAAATCAAATTATAAATAAGAACATTAGCAAATCCTTGAGTGAGAAAGTATTAAAAATTATCAGCATGTGGATTGGAAAAGAATTTTAGTTTTTTATTTATATTGATTTGATTTGAATTTAGTAGTAAAGATTCAAATTTCCACAAAAATTTTTTTTTATTTCTTGAATGCTCTTCAAAAATTTTTTGAATAAAAATAAATTTTTTCTTAATTTTTCAAAAATTGTGTTGGAGGATAAGTATTTTACTAATCTTTACTGATGATCAAAAATTAATCAGAGAGCTATCAAAAAAGAATAAATATAAAATTTTATTTTAGCATTTTAATTAATATAAAAAATATTTATATTTTTATTAAAAATTTGTTTAATACAAATAAATACTATCTATCATGTTTATTTTTGTAAGCATGATACTTAAAAAATATTTTTTCTCAATTTCTTTTTAAAAGGTGAGATATTAATTTCTGAGTATCTTCTACTATCCTCTTTTAACATGTATTATTGGCATTAATTTCCAATTTGTTAGATAAATAGGACAAAAATTTTGTGATATTACTTTTATTTATTTAGAAAAGTTTGGATTTTTTTGACAGAAAATTACAACAATATTTTAATTAGGATTGAACAAAAATAGTAAGGATAAATAGTTTGTTTGTTTCTTTTGCTGAATTGTTTCTATTTTGATGAACCATAACTAATAAGATAGGAAATAGAAGATATTATATAGTATAATAAGTGGAGGCTCAGCTTCTGTATTAACTTAGCCATTTGAAGTAATTAAAACTTAGTAGGTTTGTAATCCTAATAAAACACTAATAATTGAATAAGGAAACTCACTTTAATCATTTTTTGCAGCTTCTAAAGAAATTTACTTACAAAATAAAAAGGGTATACTTAACTTCTTTAGAGGAGCTTCTGTTGGATTTTTTCGTTAAGCATTAGGATTTTCAATTTATAGCTAAATTCTTGAGGAATTGAATGATATAACAAGAAAAAATGATAAAATATATTTATCTTCAACACCAAAATATGTAAAAACAGCATTTATAGCTGGTTTAAGTAAGATAATTGCTATAGTCATCACTTGCCCTCTGATAGTTTTAAAAACTAGACTTGAACTTGTAGTTACCAATAAAAAAACATCAATATTTAAAGAAATAAAAATGATTATAGCTGAAAAAGGGTATTTTAGGGGGTTAAATGGTGTGATATCACGTGAGCTATCTTTTTCAGTCTTTTAGTATACAACATTCCAATTTCTTAAACAATTTTTTTATGACAACTAACTATTTGAAGGAAACACATTCATAGCTCCATATACAGCAGGTATATTAGGAGTAATTCTTAGTTAACCATTTGAAGTTGTCAGGAATCGTATGATGATATAGGACAGTAATTTACCTACTATCTATAGATATACAGGTTTAATAAATGGATTTTCATAAATTTATAAACTGGAAGGGAGTCAAGGTTTTTTTAATGGCTTAATTCCAAGATTAATTCGTAAGCCCATAAACACAGGTATTTCATGGGGAATATATGAATTGTTAAAATAACAGAAAAGATATCCTTAGTACTGAGCTATAAAAAACAAAAAATATTAAAATTGCAATTTTGATGTGTAACATAATAAAGCTAGAAAGTTCCTATTAAATAATTTAAGCCAATACTTCTATAAATATTCTTAGTTAATAAAGTATTTAAAATAAAATATATAAATAATAAGATAATTAAAATAAATTAATAATAAAAAAAATATTTAATCAATTCATTCATTAATATACATTTTATAAAAAATAAAAAGTTGTTAATAAATTTAATGAACTTTTAGTTATATGTTTTTAACATGTTTAATAATATTTTTTGCTTTTCTTAAGATTAAAATTAAATCAATAAAGTCAAACAAACACAAAAAAATTTATTATCACAAATCAATTAATTTTTTTTCAGTAAACTTTCTTATTTTAATAGGATTTTTTTTATGAATAAAACTTAATATTATTTTGATTAATTTTTCTAATTTTTGTAGTATTTTTCATTTAAAAAAATTGATCTTTTATCAATATTTAAAAATAAAGAAGTAAAATATTATTTAAATATAAAGTGATAGTTAATAAAATACTTAAATTATATTTGCTGGTCTTTTAGTGAGATAATTATAAAAAATTATTTATTACTTTTTTATTTTTTTATCATTATAAAGTTTTTATTGAGTGATGATAGATCTCAAAAGAGTCAGAAAATTTTTAATTGATAAATCCAATTATGAATAAGTGAGTAATTAAATGAAAAAATCTTTAAAAGAAGAATAATTTTAGTTAAATGTATACAACATGTAAAATAAAATTTTTGAGTTTGTTTGGACTCAAATTAAAACCAATAAGCAAAAAACTAATGATAACAAATTATTTATTACTTTAATATATTGTAGTTGAGTTTTTTATATTAATATAGTTCATTTCAATAATAAAATGGTGAAATAGAAAGAAAGTAATTATGAGACTTTCTCCATAATGTTTTATTTGAAGTATAGAGTTAAATTTGTTACAAATATTTTATATCTATCCATCCATTCACAGATATATCAATCATTGATTACTGTCCAGTTTTGAACTTCAATTTATTTATCACACTCTTCATTAAATCTAACATCTAGTGGTTCGTTTGGTATGGTTCTGATAACTGGCTTTGGCATAGGAATTTTTCTTAATAATTATCAAAATTATTATGTTATTTTTCATTTAAATTATTTTACTTTTATAAGACTTTTTCCCAATCAACTCCATCAAACCAAGGGTGGTTTCTAATTTCTTTACCATCATTTCTATAACCTAATCTTTTCTTAGGATTCTTGCAAAGAAGCTTGTTATTAAAAAATAATTTAATTTTTAAGTTTTTTGTAAATTTTTAAAGCAATACTTTTTAGATAATATCTTAGCATTCACTAGAAATATTAGAGGGAATTTTAATAGAATTTTATTTAATTCTCTCATATAAAACTTCTCTTGATACATTTCCTTAATTAAAAGGAGTACAGCCCATCAATAATTCATATAGAACAATACCAACTGCATACCAATCAGCCATTCTATTGTGTCCCTTTTACATAAAACATAAATTATAATCACTTTAGATATATAGAAATTTTCATACATCTTTAATAATGATTTCTGGTGGGAGATAAGCTGGTGTTCCTAAGAATGATTTATTGATTTCATCATATACTCCTATTTTAGCCAAACCAAAATCTACTAAATAAGCATTACCTTCTTCATCTAAAACTATGTTATCAGGTTTAAGATCTCTAAAAATAATTAAATTATCATGCAAAGCTTCAATTGCTAAAATAATTTAGCACATATATTTTTTTGCTGTTTATTCATCAAATCTTTGCTTGATTTTAAGCATTCTACCCAAGCTACCACCTCCGCCTATATTTTTTTAACAACAAAACGTGTAATTTTAGGTTTGATTAAAAATTTTGAAAGGCTTTTGGTTGTTTTTTTTTCTCTTATAAAAAATAAATAAAAGAATAAATAAATCTTACAGTATTATTAAATTAAGAATAGCTTTCTCTTTGTTTAGAAAGCATGATGCAACTTAACAATGAATGGGTGCTACATTTTGCTCATAGCATTTTTTTCAGATAGAGCGTACTTCATTAAATTTAATTGCTAGAATTTTTCTTTACTGATGATCTTCATAGCATAATACTTTTAATTTTTTTTATCTTTAACTAAAATGACCTTTCCAAATGCACCAGAACCCAAAATTCTAAAATAATCATAATCATGCACAGTCTTCTTTTACTATATTTGTATTTTTTTAAGATAAATTCAATACATAAATTAAGTTTTACCATTTCAATTATTCCTTCTTTACTTATCATGTTACGAAATTTGTCAGGACTAGAAAGTCTTGATTCTTATTGTCCATTATTGTCTTCAATTTTGCCTTCTTCTCCTTGATCAGCCTCATTTCTGTTTTGGGTATTTTACTTTTTATTTTCACTTTAAAATATTAATATTAGTTTTTAATTCTAGAGTAGAAGATAAAAAAATGTATTTTAAAAACTTAAAATGTTTAATTCTATATGAAAAAATTGGATTAAATTTTATTTTTTTTATTTTTTTTAGCGTTTTTTTTATTTAAATTATTCTTTTATAAAACAGAAACTAATCTTGTTTCAATTTACTTTGAATAGTTATCTTCTAGCACATAGCCATTAGTTCCATGGATATCATGTTTCTTAAAAACATTATACATAAGTTTTGTACTGCAAGAAGAAACAGCATTTTTACCATCTGAATTTACAATGTGAGGATCAGCTCCATTATCTAACAGTAAATCTACTATTTCATGGCACTCATTTTCAGATGCAAGAAGAATTGGAGTATTATTGTTGTTATCTAGGGGGTTAATTTCAGCTTTATGCTATATTAATATTTTAACAGCCTCTATATTTCCTATAATACAACATAAATGAATAGGTCTACGCTTGAATGTAGTTTCTGCTTCTATGTTACATCCATTATCTATCAAAAGCTATACAATTTAGTTATGCATATCTGTTACAGATAAATGCAAAGCAGTATAATTATCTAATGATCTTATAAATAAAAACTCATTAAAATCAAATAAGCTTATTCACATAAAACAATTTTTAAAGAATGTATTTTTACTGATAATTGAGATCAACAGGATATAAATTCTTAGACTTATCTAACAAGAATTTGATTTTTTCTATATTTCCTATTTCTGCAGCATCTAAAAGATCAACATTACATTTTTTTACATTTCTCCTTTTTTAAATTATTTAAAAACATAATTAAAGACATCATGAAGAGTAAGAGAGGTTACCAAAAATCCTGCCAAGTGGGTTTAGCACTTTTAATAGTCTAAGGAGATTTAATGGAGTTGATAGTACTGAGTTTTTGAATATCTTCTTCAACTCTAGCATCATATACGCAATTATTATTTAAATCTACAATTTTATAGGGTCTATCTTCTTTACTAAACTGTCTTAAAAGTGCTTCTCTTGGATCATCTTATTACTATTGCTTCTATAAATAATCTTAAAATTTCTTTTCATTTTCTTCAGAAAACTCTATTTCATCATTAGGAGCCTATGTCATACCATCATCTAAATGTAAATTAGTTACTTAAAAAGTTGCATTGCTTTAAGCTCTAATCTAAGTATAATCTGTATCGTATTTTAACCTTTAATTTTTACTATCAGCCATTAGTATTAAATACAAGCTATGTGCTTTAGGCTATCACTGTGTTAAAATGTTTTTTTTTTTTTTGTAAATTTGTTTAGTTACTTAACTATCTTGTTTTATATCCAAATAAACAAGGTATAATGTTAATTTTTTATTATAAAATTTGATAGATTTCAATATTTGATTATTTAATATTATTATAAATTATTTTTTAGATTTTTTAACTATCAAATGCATTCTCTACTAAATTACAAACAAAATAACAAAGAATAATTTGCATCATAGATTAGGGATATCTAATGAAATTTTTGGTCAAAGGAAAAAATATTGTTTTCTTTTATAAAATTGATATTTTTACTTGAATTTCTGAAAGATAATTGTAAGCAGTATTTTCTTTAATAATATTTCAGCCTATGCTTTTTTTTTATAGAAAATCCAGGTTTTTATGATATGTTCTTGAGACATTTTATTCAATTAGGTTTAAGTGATTGTAAAACTCTTTTTGAATTGTAAAGGTTTAGAAATTTCTCTAGCTTAACCTTAAGCTCATTTTTTAAACTTTTTTCTAAAGTTAAATCAATCAATAACTTTTAATATGCAGATTTAATAAAATAAAGAATAATTAAATACTTCTCTTTCTTAAAGAATTAATAAAAGAAAATTTTATCTAATTTTGTAATAAAAATAAAAATTAATGTATGCCAATAATAAGCACAATAATTATTTTTTTAAAGAAAGAGATGAAGAATATTTTTGCAAGAATTTATATTTAATAGGCTAATTAATTTGATGTATTTTTTGACATAGAAAAGGGAAAAATGAAAATAAATAAAAACACAAACCGAAACAGAAGAGAAATAGCTTATATACAAATTTAATTTTCTCTCTATTAATTTTTAAAGATAGTAAATATTGAAGATCCTTTAATGATAATATTAAGATTATTTATAATAGGTGGGGGATTGGGAGATAAAGAAATTTAAATTTATTATTTTTAAAGGAGAAAACAATGTAGTGAGTAATCTTTCCCTTTAACAAACAATTTTATTGTTTAAATTTTCATCTTAATTTAGATTTAATTAAAATATTTTTCTTTAAGTTTGATTTATCCTTGAGCATATTTGTATAAGCAAAAGACCAATTAACTTAATCTTAATTATGCTTTTCAACTAAACCTGTATACATTTATTAAAATTTCTTTTATAAATCATAGAATTCTTGAGTTTTTTATTCTAGTTAATTTTTTGCTTGCTCGTGGATATTTATTGAGTTACAAAAACTCATACTTCTCTTTTGCTGTACCTAGTCAATTTTAGCTTTAATTGTAGCAATGTTTAACATGAAGTTCATCTCATTCTATTATTGCAAACTATCTTCTTCTTTTATTTATGTAGTTAGCCTATCAATCTTTTTTATCAAATTAATTTTCTCTTTCTACTCTCCCTCTTTTTTTACTTTGGTTTTCTTTTTTTATTAAGATAACTTCTTAATTTATTACTGCTGTTCTTTAGATTCTGACTACGATCTAGCAGGTATTTTTTTGGTGTTAAGTCCCTCTTTTTTACTTGATTTTTAATTATTTATTACATTTTTACAACAATTACAGTAAGTTGTTTATTTATTATTGTTTATGCTATTCTTTGTTTTGCCTTAGCCTTCAAAGCTTTCAAAACAATTGTTTTCAGCAAAAAGTTATTTTGGGATTACTAGGCTTTTTCTTTATTAACTATTTTTTTCTCCAAACCTACTTACTTTCTTAGAGTAAAAAGAATTATCTTCTGTTAATAGATGATGATTGCTTGAGTCATAAAAATATTTATTTAGAGATCTTGGGCTATTTCCCTTTTGAGTGCTATTAATTGCTGTAGATATTCTTGACACATCTAAGGATATGTCTGGCTTTTTTGAATATGCAAAAGAAGAACTTCTCCTTCTAAGCATGTAATTTTCACTCATGAAAATACAAGTATTTAAAATAATTTTTTTCTTCGCTAAAGCTTTAGAATAATTTTATCTTGAATTTGTTACAAAATGTAAAGAGTTTGAATGGTTGATTGTATTTAATAGATTTAAGTTTGCTTAATTATTTATTCAAGGTTATTTATTAATATGCGTACTTATATCTATAATTTACTATAGTATAACTAGGTCTTATATATTAATCAAAATTTTCAAAAATATTAACGTTATTATTATAATATTAAATTTAATTTTTGTTCAGCTTAGATTAATTGCAGAGGGTGTGTAAAGATAAATCATAATTATTAAAAATATAAAAATTCTTCATGCTTTTTTCATAATATTAAGAAAACTAAAATTAATAAAAATAATCCTACTTAATTTTTTAATACAAAATAATCTTAAATTTATTTATTTTTCACTCATCAATTAATGAAAAAATATCAATAACCATTTAAATTCAAATATCTTAAAGTTCTAAAAAAAATTATTTCACTTTATTCTATTAACATTTTTAAAATCTATTAAAATTACTTGATATTTAATCAATTTTTATTTATTAAACAAAACAAATTAAATTTATTCCTAAATTATTTAGAATATGAGAGTATTTTATTTTGTAATTTTTTTCGCATAATATATTTCATATTAGGATGTAAAAGTTTTTCAAAAATACAAATATTTTGTTTAATTTCATATGTTTTATTTACTAATTTTAAAATTACAATTAAATTATTTTATTTTGTGATATTTAAATTTAAAAACGAAATTTATTTTTGTTTAAAAAATATTTTAAAAAAAATTTAATTTGAAATACAAGCTATAATTTAGTTAATAATTTAAAATATAAATATAAATAACTCAAAACTTCTAGTAGAAAAAACAAAAAAATATTATAGAAAGTTAAACTTGTAAAATAATAAACTAAATAAATGGAAAACAATTTTATAAATAATAAAATTGATGATAATCCAAGAGAATATAATCAAGCAAATACTAAAAGAAGGCGAAACACATATCAGAATATTCCCGGCTTTCAGTTTTTATCTTCAAACTCAGGAAAAAAAAACTTGAATTCTAAAAGACATTCAATAATGGTTTTCAACAACTTTGAAGAAATGTAAGATCTTCCTGAAGAAAATAATATCTAAGAATCTATCAACTTAGAATCAATAATTGATTAAAAGTAAAGCCTACCATATTAGCATTAAAATCCAGTGACGGCTTAAGATGTATTTTAATTATTTTCCTTTTTTTGTCACGTTAATATACTTTAATTTTAAATAAGCAAATCTAGAAGTAGAGTTCTTAAGAATAAAAGAAAATAAAGCTAGAAAATTAATAGTAAAAAGTGAGAGATTATTAAAATTTTATGCGTTAATTTGAAAAGAAAAAAAAGTAGAATAAAACATAGAAAGAAGACTTAATGATTTTTTGGAAATAAAAAATATATCCAGTTTAAAAATATGATTTTTAAGTATACTATGATGAATAAGGAAATAGAAAGTGGAATTTCCATGAAGTTACAGAAAAAGAAATGAAGAAGCAAGAATAAGATGAAGAAATACAAAAACTAAAAGAGAAATAAGAATTATTAAAAAAGATGGAGTTTTAAGAGTCAGAATAGTAATTAAAAAAGAATAGATTACATTAAAAGATGATGAAAGAAATTGAAGATCAGTGGAAAAGTACCCAATACCAATAAATCTAATTTATAAACACACTTTAAAAAAAGAATTTTTCTGTTATTGAACAATAAAATTAAGAAATTAAAAAATCTTAGTCTTAAGATGCTTTCCAAAGCAAAAAAATAATGGCAAGAGACTAATATACAATCAGAAAAGTTTTAAGCAGTGTTCCTGTCGATAAACTAAAATGGATTATGGATGAGAAGAAAAAAAATTTCCACTCAATATAAGAAAAGCTACTAAAAAATCCTTTTTACAAATTAAAACCTCAAATCAAGCCTACACTTTCATTCTATTCAAAGACATCTGCTTAGTTCAATAAAAAAAATTTGAGTAGTTTAATGTAATAGGAAAATGGGAGTTAGTAAATTACATAATTTGAAGACAATAATTCTGTATCTTTTAGATAAACATCACAGTCTTGTTTTGATAGGTTATATACTCAAAAGACAGCTTCTTTTTTAAATAAAAAATTCAACATAAACAACCCAAACACCTAATCTTTCTAAACTTCAAAAGGTATGTAGGATACAAATGGATTTAAATCTAGTATATCAACAGCATTTCAAACTCCTTCAAGTTTTTAAGATCCTTACTAGTTTTAAAAATTCAAGATGGACAGCATTATGGATCAAGATGACTCCCATGAACAAACTCCATCAAAAAAATAACAAAGTTGATAATATTTAATTTTTATTCAGTTTTAAAAGAGTAATTTTATTGTATAAAAATTAGAAGCAAAGAAACTATTATTAAACACGAAATCTGAATGCAGTTTTAAAAATTTAATAAAGTAAAGTCTAAAACAAAACTAAATTGAATAAGCATAGCAAAATAATAATAATAATAATCTTTATGCAAATATAATTAACAATTAACAAAATGAAAAAGTTGATTTATATAAAACATGTAAAAGCATAAGTAGCTATGAAAGCAGATTATAAACATCTAATAGATCATTAAGAGTCAAGGAAAGTAAAGAAATAGATCAAATCATATTCAAAAAGTAATAAAAAAGATAAAAATCAGAAGATTATTAAGAGCTAATGAAAGAATCTTAAATTCTTCAAAAAAAAGATTTCTATAAGCCCTAGTCTATATTAGAAACCCTCTTCACAGATTATGATTAAGAAAATAAGTAAAGTTATGTAGTCATTAAAAAACAGCTTAACAATAAAAATGAAAATAATATTTTTAATTTCAAATCATATTTTCAAAACCGTTATGAATAATAACCACCTTCGTTATCAAAAACAAATTAAGAAGTTAAGAATATTTCAGATTTATTTACTCAAAGGATGTATTAATAAATTTAGTAAGTTAATAATGAAAGAATTATCGGTTTTGAAAATTAATAAATAAAATGAAACAATTACTGAAAATAATTATGATTTTAAAATAGCCTAAACCATGTTTAAATGTGTTCAATTAAAACATTCTAGAGAAAAACTCTTGGTTATTCCTTTAAAATGTCTAATTAAAATATGTATTTTTGTGAGATTATTTAATTCTTTTAGAAATAGAAAATAATACTATCCTAATAATATAAATATTCTCATAAACTATTATTTATTTTTTTTTCTTAATTTTTCTGATATTTTCAATTATTTGTAGAAGTTTCAACACTTAGTTTTAAAAGTTGTAAATGAGATGGCTTAATTGTGATTTTCTTATTTAAATATTTTTTAATTTTTTTTAAATCATTCAGCGTCATTTATTCAAAATCTAAATATTCTCAAAAACAAGTCTTATTTATTTTTCTAATAGTTTTTGCATATGTTTTAATTTATTAAAAGAAGATTCATTTTTTGGAACTATTTTAAAATTTAAAAATGATTAAGTTTTAATTTTGAATAGTTAGGTTTCTATTCATTTAAACTTAATTTTTAATACCACTATTATAAATAGCCTCAGTTTTTTTATCATCAATAAGATTGAAATAAATATATCTTATTATAGAGTTTTTTTAATCTCTCTGTCAATCATTCTTTTAATTTTAGAAGTTTCAAATTTAGCACTTTTAAAATTTAAAATAATTACAATAAATCATTTATAACATATTTAAATAAAGCTTGGTTATGATTGAATGATTTTTATCAATATTGGTTTTTACAAAGAATTTATAAATTAAAACAGTTTAAATTGAAAGGTAGATTATTCATTTATATTTGAAATACAGTTTTGATACAAACTATTGAAGATAAAAAAGTTAAAGATTTATCTATTTTTTATTATAAGAAATAGGGAGATGAGTTTATATTCTAATAAGTGAAAAAATATTTTTTAATTTAATGGTCAGTAAATCCAATATTTTTATATCATCTATTATTTCCTCTCAAAACAAAGCTCCTACTTTGGTAATCCTATTTTAATTAATATATCTTGTAAGATGAATTAAATACTTTTGTATGATTGATTACAAACTATTTTCACAAAAAACAAACAAATTATTACTTTTGATAACAAAACTCTAAACAAAGTGATGAAAAAAAAATCATAGAATTCGAACCTAAATTCAAAGGAAAAACTGAAATCAGAGTAATTACTCAATAAGTTTATAAAAGATGGTGAATATAAACAAATTTAGTTTAAAGATATTGAAAAGCCTACTCCCTTTTTAGAGGATAGTATTAATAATTATAAAAGTGCAAAAAGAAGAGCAGGTGACTCCAATAATTTTTAAGGAAAGAATGAGAAGTTTAAGTTTTTTTAAGGAGATTAGTCTATTTTTTCTAAAGAATTTCTAGATAGCAATTCAAAATTTTTTAATGAGTAGTCTTCGATTTTTACATCTAAAGATTTACTAAATTCTGCTCACAACTTAGCCACTTAAGAAGATGAATACTTTTAAAATAATCCAAAATACTAGCAAATAAAATAAATAGATAAATAGCTTGAAGATCTTAGTTTTCAGTTAAAGAATCCTGAGAGGAATATTCTGATTGATATTTTAACAAATCTCTGTTAAGATGCTAAGGAAGTTAAAGATAACTATGTTTTGTTGTTAAAAATATAAGAACTATCTGGTAAAATTTTGAGAGACATAGGAGATTATTAAAGAAGTGTAAATGTCTTTAAATAAGCAAGACTCTATTGTAACATGAGCAAAAACTATGAAAAAAAGCTTTATTTTTATAAAATTATAATAGAAATGTATATGACTATGAGAGAATATGATAATGCTATTATTTATGCCAAAAAAATGCTCAGATTATCTTGGATAGTAAATAATGTAGACTATGAAATTATATCATATGATAAGCTAGGAATGATTAAATATTATCAAGGAGATTTGTCTTTGGCAGACTATTTCCATGAAAAGGCTTTCTCGAATAACAGAGAGCCTAAAAATTCATAGATAAGGTAATATTAAATACTAACTTTTAGATATAAAAAAGTGCATAAAAAATGAATAGTTTTAAGATAAATTAAAGCTTTTATTGACAAAATTATGATTAATTGTTACTAATTAATTATTAGTATAAAAAAGCTAATTGTAACTCAATCTTACACTTTTTTTATTTATTTATTCTCATAATTATTTGATTCATTTTTCACTTTAAATTATAATAGAAAAGTTGGAGAAAACATTTAGTAAAAAAATAAAAAGTCTTATAACCCATATGTCCTTAATCATTTTGAAACTGATAGTGAGGATGATTTTGATTTAGGGTAGTTTTAAAACGTTTATTTGACAAAAAGATCAAGCTAGATTTTAAGCCTCTAAGAATCATCAAGTTTACCTTCTTTAAAATAAAAGATTCCAGTACCTAGAATAGTTAATGAGCATATTAGATCATAATATTTTTTAGGTAGAGTTGATGTTCCTTTTGAAAAAAAGAAGGACTATATTGGAGATTAAGATACTAAATACATTTATAATTAACTTAGCTTAAACAGGAATCTAAAAAACTTTATGATTTAGTAATATATAAACCATGGATACTGGTCTGGATCTTAAGATTAACTATCTAAAATAAAATTCTATCACCTACATAGGAATTTCAAAAGTATTTAAAATTTAATAAATAAAATTAGAAACTACCTCTATAGTTTAAAAAATGTTTTTAAGTTTGAAAATATCTTAGAACTATAGCATGAGAATAATATTATTTAAAATCCTAATAGTACCAATAACAGATCCTCTATTATAGTTAACGAAGACTATTACAATTATAAAAACGTTTAAGGCTAATAGAATCCAAATTTGCAACGATCTCAAGCAATATTAGAATAAAGTATGTTGAAAGAAAACACAACAACAAAAATAAAATCAAACTCTCAAATATTTACTCTACCTAGAATAAATAATACCTCTCTCACAAATCTGATAGCCTCGAAAACTCCTACAAAAAATAGATTGAGTATAATAAATTGAATAAAATGAAAAAAAACCTAAATATTAAATTATTAAAAGAAAACAAATTCTAATTTATTTATTTATCTTTAAAAGATAATAAGATGAGCACTATTTTTATTATTTAGTTGTATGTTTTTCTTTTTAAAACTCAAATTTCTCTTAATATTGATATACAACAGAGAATTATTTGGATAATATATACACAGTGTTTATTACTTTTATTTTATTATTTTTATAAATTTGTTTTATACACTATTTTAAATTCTTTTCATTATATTTAATTTAATTTTTACATCTTATTTTTCATTTTTATTTATTTATTCTTTGCTAATTTAAAGATCGATTTTGTGCTTATCCTTTTTTTACATTCATTTGTAGATAGTAGGATAAAATAATTGATAATTAGAATTTTAATTCAGATATGTTAATACTCAAAAAAAGAATCATTTGTGTCCTGTATTTTCAAATTTATTTACAGTGCTCATTAGCTATGGTTCTAAAAAGCTCTTTACAGATGCTTCAGTACTTAAGTTACTTAAAAGCTATTATTATTCTTTATATTTGATTGGAGTTGATTTAACTGGTTAATGCATTTAGTCATGACTAAAAATGCTAGAAAATAAATTCATTTAAATATCTTAAAATTTCATTATCCCATCTGCTTGGTCACAAAGAGAGTTAATTTCTCTTTCTAACTCATCCAGGGATTTCATAGTAAATGTCATTTTAAATATTCAGACAAAATATCTCAGCTAGTAAATAAAAATATTTGATTGTCAAAAATTAAATAATTATTATCAATTTTGCGCTAATTTTTGATATTATTAACACACTAATGTGTATTTTATTGAATAAATTTTACTTAGTTGGAATACTATTATTTTTAATAAAAATTCTTTTCTAAAGTTCATGCTAATTCAAACAAACTTTAATTAATTGATCACTCAATCAATAATACATGATATTTAAATTTTTGTATTGTTTACAAATTATTAGGACCATTCTGTTAAATGGAGTTTGAATTTAATAGACCACACAGATACAAATATAAAGTTTTTTTATTTTCATAAAATCAAGTTATTCTTAATAAAAATAAATATTTTATTTCATAGAAAAATTAACCTATCATGAGATACTTAAATTGATTCAACTAAAATAAAATATTTATTTTAATTTATAAAAAAGAAATCATTTAACTTACTTAACATGATTTGATAATAAACAAAATACTTAATTAACTAGTTGACAAAAAGAAAATTTGTTAATTGAAGGAAGGATTTTTTAGTGAAAATTAATAAAAACTGATTGTAACACTAATAAATAACAAATGTATTACAAATGTTTTTTGACAATATTTTAAATTATATTTTTCTTTATTTAATTTGCTCCGAAAATCTTTATTTTGATATTATTTATTTATTTATTTCAGTTCCAGAATTTGCCTTGTTGCATTTATTATAATTAAACTTGAGCTTTTTCATTGTCAGCTCCTTCATTAGCTAACTTTTCAACCATTTGTTATTATTATTTTAGCTTTTGTTGAAATCCACCATATTAGTCGTTTTTTTCAACAAAGTTATTCCACTACTATTAGTATTGCTATGCTTATTTGGCACTTTATGTAAAAAAAATAAAAAATAAAAATTTAGTAATTAGCATTTGAAAAATATTTTACTCTCCTTGCTTTATCAAATTAGCTGATTTTTGAGCCATTCTCTTTTCAACAATTTCCATATTTAAGTTTTTATCTACCTCTTAGACATCTAGAGTAATCTTAACTTATTTAGTTACAGTGATAAACTATCTCTGGCCATTTAAATCAGTGAATTCTATTTGAGCTTGGAAAGGCAGATAGGATAAATCTTTTAATTCTTGAGGATTTTTGAAGATATATTCGAATGTAATACAACTTTCTCTGGTAGCATTTCCAACATCAACTTCAAGATCATCGTTAACTCTATCTTCCAGGATTACATTTTTATGTAAAAATATTTTCATCTTTACATCACTTGCAATCATTTTATCAGAAAGGATATTATCAAGTTTGTCATTTAAATTAGATAAGTCAATTTTAAAAACAGAGCCATTTGTTTTCTCAGCAAGTTTTCCAATAATTTGCAAACCCATTTTATCATCCTGATAAGAAAATATAAATTAACTTAAATTGATTAAAAGTAATCAAAATCTTTAATTTCACATAAATATTTAAATAATTAAAAAAAAATTTACCCCAATTCCTATGACTGAAACTTAAACTCCCTTTTGTTTAGCATACTAAGCTACATCAGAGTAGAATTGATTTGCTTCATTTTTATGTTGTTAAGAATTAGTTATAGATCCAAGACCTTAATTAGCCATACCATCAGTGCAAACAATAATTTGGCTTCCCCTATTCTGTATAAGTTTTATATTTTATTATCAGAATTAAATAAATTAAAAGTAAAAAATCAAAATAATAAAAGAAATAAATTAGTTTACTGATTTTGCAATTTCTATGGCTGCGAGGGTAGCTGGACCTAAAGCAGTTGAACCCATTTTATTAGACTTTCTATAAATTGTAAGTAATTCATGAATTTTATCAACAGAAACTCCAACCATTTATTCTTAAATTCCTTAAACACTTGCAATCAGTTGATCCCAATTTGTTAAAGAAGATTGTTTAATAACATGTGGCTAATTTGAGATATTAGTGTAAACTTACACTTCATCTGAAAAGACAATTAGTTAAACTTCTTTGTCTTGAATGCTGCCACTTTCAGTTGACATTTCTTAGATAGATGAAATTACACTTTGTTTACGAGATAGCTATACAATTTTACCATCTTTTGTGTATTACTCAACTGAACTCATGGAACCACTATTATCAAGTACATAGATGAGTTATTCTCCTGAGTTTGTAGGAAAATTTTCAAGTTTTACTTAATTTTGTTCATTTTATGTTTATTTTTACTAGGTTTTTTCTAAGTATCCTAATATATTAACAGCTTCTTCAGTTATTTGCTAGCCAAGATTTTCAACAATATTAGGGAAATCACAAAATTCGCATACCCAAATTAGTTTATTTGATTATAAAGCCTCATTTAATTCTTCGCTGTAAAGTTTTTAAGCTCTTAATATCAAATAATTTTTAGATTGATTTGCTTCATTTTAGTCAATTAAATTAGAGATACTGTACATATTGAAAAAAGCCTTACACTTCTTGCATTTAGGAGTATCTATCTAAGCATGTTGATATAATTTATCCTGAATAAATGAAAAATTAACCATAAAAATGTTTGTGTTCATGTTCATTTACTTCTTTTAAGCAATATAATGTTCATCAACACATGCAGAGCTACTAGCACCCATTATTTAAATTAGATTTTTTTATAAGTATTTGATATTTTTATTTTTAGTTTTTTAATTAAATTTAAATTAGTAATTTTTATCAGGTTGCTTAATAAAAACAGTTGTGGCTATTGCAATTTAAATAAAAATCTAATTCTGATAAATTATTTCTGTTTAGTGTCTCTCTTATCCAAATAATATAATTAATTTTGATATATTCTTAAATTACTTGTCTACATCAACAGACCTCTAATTAATTTAAAAAAAACTCCTAAAATATTCTGATAAAATTTAGAAAGGTTGATACTTAGACTAAAATATTTTAAAATATTTATATTGTTTGTTAAAAATAATTGAAATATGAACAGATTTCTCATTTATATTTAGTGTTAAATGAAAATTATTTAGTAAAAAATCAATTTTTATTTTAAATTGATATCACACAAATCACAGAGATTCTCAAAATCTTACTTTAATTTTGAAATTTGATGTTAAAATTTAAATGAATTAAATTTCTAGACTAAAATTAGAAAACTTTTAAAAATTATTTCCAAAATTTGAAATTTGTTTGTTATTTGCTTATTTCAAAAGATATAAAAGATATGGAAATAAAGAAAAAAAATGAAATAAAAATCTGCATCAATTACTGTAATATTAATTAAAATTTATAAGAATTACTTTTCCCAAAATATATGTAGAAATACGAGTTCTGGTTCAAAATCCCAAATCCCAAATTACCCTCAACATTTTCTCGACAATCGAGAAAATGTTGAGGGTAATTTGGGATTTGGGATTTTGAGCCAGAACTCGTATTTCTACATATATCCCAAATTTAAAAAAACATTGTGTCTAAGAAGGGCATATTAAATTTAAATTATTTTAAATTTGGTTCCATTAAAGAAATTTAGTTTTGAAGAAAGAAAATATTAAAAAAATTGATAGATTTTATATATGGATTAGTTACTTTAATAATAGTAGTATTTATTAATTTTAATAATGTTTATTAATTGTTTTAATTTTGATTCAATTTATCATTTTTCTTTGCGTTTTTTAAATAGTATTAGATTGGAAGATATCTAGCCACATAAATAACTAACTGATAATTTGTTTACTCAGAATTATTTGTGCTTTGACTCGTCATTTCCTAATTCCAGTTGCTCAAACTAATCTTTTTAATTTTGATTAAGATTTATTTAATCAGAAGAGATATTATCAATTCCACCCCATATGAATTAGAACTCTCCTTTGATTAAAGCATGTATGGCGACTGGTATCAAAGTACAAGGTGATAGATATAAAAGAGCAGGTTATGCAGATTAGAAAACTGTTAAGCAAATCACACAAATAGCAATACCTAAAATGTATCCACTTAAACATGTCAAGTAGTAGTGATTGTTAGAATGCATTCTCTTACTAAAATGTAAGCAGAAAGAAACAAATATTCCAGGTAGAACAATATCTCCTAAACCAATTAAAGAGCATGATTAAATAGGAGAAGGGTTGATTTTGGGACAGTAAAACATCATTGGTAGTTCAACTTTTGTTGCTACATTTGCCATAACAGATGTGCCAAAAATTTTATCACTATAAAAGACCCAGAATATATCATAAATAAAGGCTAAACCCAATAATAACAATGCTACCATGTAAGAAGGAAGTCTGATAACTTTAAACATGAGCATGACAATTGAAAAAGCTATGAAATTAGACAAAAGCCAATTTTTAGTAAAGGCATATGTTAATACAACTGCTAAAGCAATAACTGCAGAAATGCAATAAGACACATTTAATTTTCCTAAGAAAGGTAATTCAAATTCATGGTTATGAATTTACTTTTACTCGGCTATTTTTTCTAGAATTTCATTGCAAAGGAGGGAAATTGCAGAATAAGCTGATATTAAAATCATAACAGTTATCATCAACTAAATGTACTCATAAAGGAAGAACATGATGATTAAGAAAAATGAACCTATTTTAATGAATAAAAAGTTATTTTATTTTTTCTAAAATTGCTGAGAAATTTTTTAACAAAAAATTCTAGTTCAGTTTAAATTTAAGCTTTATATGAATGAGTAATTTGAATATGTTTTATCCTAATCTACCAGCTATTAATTATTTTTAACAAGGCTTTTTTTTACAAATAATAATATTCAAACTAAGTTTTTTCTATTTTACCTCCTAAAATGAAGAATATTGCATGTCTTTTTGAAACTTCTTAAGTTTATTCCTAGTCTTCAACCACTATAGGACTTTCAATTTAATAAGCGCCAAATGCAACCATCAAAACAGATGCTGCCATAAGAATAAATATAGAATAATCATATCTACTGGGAGGCATTTCACAAATTTTAAGTAATGAAATAGAATAATTTTAAGATTAAACATCATTCACATTCTATGCCTAAACATTAAATTCAACTCTTCCCCATGTATCTTTATCATCTCTATTTGATTACTTACAATTATATTCAACTATAATATCTTTTTTCTCTCCTGCTTTAATCAGACTAAATTATTGCTTTATTTAAACATCCATCAATTAAGTATCATATTTCTAATTATAAATAGTAATTTAATCTATTGGGTATTAATTTTTAAAAAGTGACTATTTACTTTTACTGTGAAAGACGCTTGAATATCATACTCTTCTCTATTAAATAGAGTAAAAGACCTTTAATTAATTTCTGCTTTTTCTAAAACTGTTGGTGCAGGTCTACAAGTATGCCCATCATTTGGTTTATAATCCCAAGAGCCTTATATCTAATTATCAAGGATAACATTTGCTTATTCTTTGTTAGAATTGTATGTAAAAACATCCAAAGCTTTAACTGAAACTGCCAAAATAAGATGACAAATAACCAAAATGGTGCAAAAATGATTCTTCATTCTATAAGTTAATTTAAAGCTAATTTTGCTACTTCTAGTGTCTAGTGCGCTAAATAAAAAGAATGATATTTAATTAATTTCTAACTTAGATGTTTAAATATTTTTCAAAATTATTATTTATTTAATAAAATTAAATTATTTTTGATTTGGAAATAACCTAACCTTTTCATCTGATTTAAAATAAAAGAAAAATAACATATTATAACTCTCTAAATAAGTTTTACGTTTTCAATCAGCCTTATTTAATCATCAATAATTCATTCAACTCTCATGTCAATTAAAATTTAAACAGTCTTTATTAAGTTTAATTTTCATATTTATTTTACTTTAATTTCATAATTAAATCAAACAAAATATAATTTTATGGGTGGTATTTTGAATCGTTTTATTTTATTTTCACACAAATATTAATTGTTATTTTATTGGCATGCAATTTTAAATATATTTTTAAGGCTATTTGAATCCTTAAATTATTATTTAATTATAACAACTAATTGACTCTTATTTAAATTTAGTATATAACATACATAGATGAGAGTATTTTCATTATTCTATTTCCATCTTTTGTGAAGGTTACTTTTCTAATTTTTCTTAATTTAATTTATCTCCTTAGTCTCCTTTGCTTTTGGTTTATTCAAGCAATATTTCATACTATTCAAATTTTTTTACATCTTCTTCTTTAGGATTATAATGCAGATATAGGAGTTCATTTAGCACGTATAAGCAGTCTAATATTCAAATACATAAATAAAAAAATATTTCTAAATGCATGTAAAAACTTTAATTACCTTTTATATCTTCAGCAGTAATTTATGTTTTTAATTCTATTGATATTTCCTGAAGCCATCTTTCATATGCTTCCTCCTCTCTCATAGTTTCAGGATTATATTTTTCTTTGAACTTTTCAGGAATTCTTAAACTAATAATTGATCATACAATTTTTATCTTTATATAACTGTTTAAAAATGTATCTTACTGTGGTTCTATATTAAATTATGAGCAACTTATCATAAATGCAGAGACAGCTATAATCTATGGCTTAAATATAAGAGGAGCATAGCTTCTAAAGCTGTCATAACTTAATACTTTAGTAGCATAATATATACGTTCTTTTTCTTGATCTTTTTCATTACAGAACTCAATAATAGTTTGCAAGAAATCAAAGGGAAGCTATATATCAAATTCAAATTGGATTGCCTTTAACAATTTACTTTCAGCTATGCAAATCTTTTTTAATTTATTTTTGTCAATTTAAAATATTTAAAATATTTTTTTTACTTTATTTTTTATTTATTAATATATTGTATCATTCATTATTTATGCTTAGTCTCTTCTGGGCGCTTATTGATAATATCCCATAATTATTGGCTTTAGCCTGTAATGATCTTATTCCTTTATCTTAAATGCCAACATCAATGCAGCTGCACAATAAATCTAATATAAAATAAAAATTATCTCTTTAAGATAAAGCAATTTCAATAAATAAAATATCTAAATAGGATTGATCTTAATATTTCTTATTCAGAAGCAATCTTTTATACAATTAAGGATTATCCTCCATAGATTTGATTAATGAATTATTAGCAAATGTATAATTACGAATCTATCATAGTTCAAGTAGCTCTTGCCAATAAAAAAATAATTAACTAGTTGAATTCCAAGTGATGATATAGTGAAGCTAGGACTATAGGATTTTTAAAGAAATGTCTTAAATTACTATTTGAATAAACTTGGCTAATAAATTATGTACAAATTAAAACCAAATCTGCCAAAAATAATTATTTACATTTTTAAGCTTGCAATTAAATCTATAATAAAAGCAGCATTTCCATCCATTATTTTCTTCTAAACTTCTGGACTTATTTCTAATTCACTGTTCTTGTTATATTTTTCTGAAAAAATCTCGCTTTTCTTATATAACTTCATTATTTTACTTTCTACTAACTATATTATAAATATTACTTTCTATCTTTATAAAACTTTAAATTTTTTTTTGTAAATTTAATGTTTGCAAAAACTAGCAAAAATCAACTATAAAAACTCTCTATATATCTAGAGCTAACTACATATTTGAGTTAAATTGATCTTTTAGTCTCCTCATATCAATCAAAATTGCTTTTAGACAATATCTAAATAATCTCTCACAAATTTTTACAGACACTAATTTAAATTTTTATAAATTATTTTAATCAAGGATTTTTTCCTTAAAAAATGGTATGTGTAAAATAACTATTTAATTGTCAAAGATATTCAAATAATAGTAAAAAGAAATAAATTTTACAATTAAAAATTTTTTAGTTTATTTAAACATAATATTTTTAAAGTAAAAGATAAAACAAACCAAAAAATTTTTAAAATAAAGATAAAACACACCAAAACATTTTAAATAAAAAAGTCCAACTCCCCTTCCAAAATTTATAATTTATTGAAGTGAAATTCAAGATGGAAGATATTTTATTGTTGATTTTTTTAAAGTGAAATTAAATGTTTAAAGATAGAAACAGTTTTATAATTTGTATTCTTAAAATTGTTCAGATAAATAAAGAATTTTTTTTGGTTAATTAAGTGTGTATTTTCAACAACATTTTTGTAAAAATTAATAAATATATTATTTAATTGAAAGAAATGATTTTGTAAAGATCTTTATTAATTGATATATAAATTTGAATACATTAATTACAAAAATTTGGGTATATTTCATAATATTTATTTAATATTCAATTTAATTAATAGATTGTTTTTATATATAACTCTAAAAAATATCTTATTTTTAATCTCTTTTTGGTTATTTAGACAACAAAATTATTCAAAGATTTGAATTTACTACTCAAAAAATTCTTTTTTGAAGATGAAGCTCTATTGATTAAGCTGTTTCTTTTATATTTTGTAAGGTATTTATTTTTGTGCATCCAATGATATTATGCTTTACTTAAAGTTTTTTCTCATATACTTAAACACCTGATAATATACGGAATCTAAACTTTTATGTGAATGATTATCTGATAAAGTCTCTGTATGTAGGATCTTTTCTGTGATAGTATTAACTATTTTTGTATTCAAAAAGAATCTTCAAAAACTCAGCATCAAAACCAAATATTTCTTAGCATTATTCGTTAAAGGCTAAAGCACTAAGTGCACCAGTAGCATCTGATATGTTTAAATTGGTTGCCATCTTTGCTTAAAGTGTAGCACCTGCACATTTTTTGAAACATTTTTAAATAACTGGGTAATTTTCTATTTTTTTCTTGCAAACACTACATGCAACATAAAAAGGTTTCTTTTCAATACCTGCTGAGTAAATTTCTCCTTCTATTTCTGAGTAAATACATTTTGTGAACTCTTTTATAAAAGCTGGATCTGTATAAGAATGGGTTAAGGAAAGTCTTATTACCCTTTCAAGCTAATCTTCAACTTATTATACAACATAATTAATAGATTTGACATCATAAAAATGGAGTGAAACTTTATTATCACCAATTTATGTAAATTCTTTATTTTTATTTGCTTTACTATTTTTTTACTTGTTTTATTCATTGTTTTTGAATTCCTCTTTATCATCTGCTAAACCATATTCTAACTGATGTTATCCTTTATTATCCATATCATCCTCATCTTCTTAAATTATCTTTTCAAATGAGAATAGAAGATCTAGAGCTTGCTAAATATCTGGATTCATAAGAATACCAGATCCACTATCTACACTCTTTTAATTTGCATAAACATTAACATGAGTTGATTTTATGAGAATAACATCAAAAATTTTTAGATTTAAATTAAGGCCATATTCGTTTCTTATTGATACTTGTAAAGTATGTCTTGTTTCATCTCCTATTAAAAATCTCACTGTATCTAATTCTCTTCCTTCTTTATCTTTGGTTTTTTCTTTGGAGGGTTCTTCCATAACAACCCCTTTTTAAATAAAATTTTCATGTTAAAGTCTAAATCAAAAGGTAAACAATATAAACAAATTAATTAATTAAAAGCACATACCTATGATATCAAAGTGATCTGTTTAGTGTTATTCTGTAATTTAATTTATTTTTATGAGTTCATATTTGCTAAACTCATTTTCATACTTTTTAACTGTTTCTTCATCTTCAATTAACTACACGTAAGTCTCATTAAACAATTCATACTTAAGACATTTTCTTGGTTCCCTTTTTTGAGCATCTTTAGCAATGATTGCTCTTGAAAATTTATAAACTTTACCTAGCTAAATTATCTCATAATAATTCTCAATATCTGAACAATTAAAGTACACAAGTGTGCTATGTTCTAGAGAACCATCATAGATTTCAATCTTAAACGATTTGTCTTAGTATGTATATTTTATTGAACCCTTAGAAATAACTTTAGCGGTAACAGCTAAAGTTCTAACTCCAATTTTAACATCTTTTAACTTTTTTTCTTATATTTTCTCCATATTTTTTATATGATAATCAGTGAAATAATTGATAGATTTTTTAAATTTCTTTTTTTAGATTCGATTTAAAAAATGGTTCCCTGAAAATGGATAGTTTTTCTTTTATTATTTGAGGATGATCGTTTAATGTTAATTTAAAGTTAATAATTTTTTTGCTTTAAAAATGACAAAAGGTTTAGAATTTTAATAAATATCAAATTCTGGTGTTAGTCTTAATCTATTCGTTTGTGATTAATAATTTAAATCTATATCTTGTTTGCGCCAATTTATCTTATAAAATCTATTTAATTTTTTAGTAATTCAAAATTTTTAAAAAATAGATCTAAATATTAATTGATATTCAGTAAAATAAATTAACAAATAATCAAAACTTTCATCACAAAAAATTGGTTTTTTCTTTAAAAATAATCTTAGAATATCACAAGTTGAAAAGTTGAATGAATTTTATTTTTAAATATCCTAAAAATTAATAAACTCTGATGATATCATCTCAAAACTAAAAACTAGAAAAAATTTTATAATCTGCTCTTGATGCTATGAAAACCTGCAGTCTTAACTCTAAAATGAAATTTAACCATTTTAATTTTTAAATTAATATTACCATAAAATATAGCAAGCAAGAAAAGTTTTTTTTTGCTTAAAAACTTATAACCTAAAAATATTTTGTAATTATGAAGAAATATGTACAAAATATTTGCTCAATTTATTTCTAATAATAGCATAGATTTTGTTTAATAAGAAGAAAGTAATAATATTCAAATGTTAAATTTATTAGTATTGTAATTTCTACTTTTAACATAAACTTTTGAACCTTAAATAACACTTTTTATTTTCAAAATTTTTTGTAATTTCTTTATAAAAATTTTATCTAATTTGCTTTTTAAGAAATTTAAAATAGATACTGATAGACATCTTAAAAAAATATTAATTTGTATTGATTTTATTGATCATCATGATAGTTATCTCTTAATTGAATTAATATTATATTTTAGGATTTATAATTGCATTTTTATGACAGAAATAAATTATAATCTTATTAAACGTTTTATTTATTTAAATCTTTTTTATCATAAATAGTTAAATATTCTAAAATATATATATATATATATATATATATTTATAAATTTTTCGTTGTTTAATAAGAGTAAAATTATATATAATTTATTTAACAAAATTAGGCTTTTTTTATTGAGTTAAAATCAAAAAATTAAAATTTAATTAATTTCAATCTTAATTTTTTTGTCAGATAAAATAATGAATAATTAGTATTGAAGTCAAATTATGAAGAAAAAATCATGTATTTTTATAAGATAAATAAAAAATAAAAACAAAAGATTTTATTTAATCTTTGAAAAAAATAGTTTTTATAAAATAAGAAATTATTGAACAAATAAATAAATTTGGAATCGCAAATAATAAAAGTATTTTATCATAAATCTGAGGATTAGATTTTAAAGATTGAATAAATAAGTTAAAGTTATACATTGATATATACATGGGAAATTATTTATATAAATTATACTTTAGTCAAAATTGATTTATTAAATTTATAAATATTTCTTAGTTGTTTAAATTAAATTATTGATTATTTTTTATATATTAAGTTAGTATAGTTGTTTAAATATTATTTTTATAGATTATTAATTTAACTAGTGTTAGGATTTATTCTTCAAATTTGTTTTCTGCACATAGGACAAGAATTGTGTTTATTTAACCATTCCTTTACGCATCCTTAGTGGAAGTTATGTGAGCAAGGGAGTTGATTCATGACTTCACCTTTCTTGTAATTTTCATAGCAAATAGGACATTAATTTTCTTTATCATCACATTATACAATAACTTGAGCAAGTTTATTAATTTTATCTTGAGAGGCTGGTTGATGTCTACTAGAATTTTATTGTTATTATCCCATCATATTAAATAATTAGGCAAAAAATGGAATACCATCATTCATTTCTTCTTATTGACCATTCATATTAAAAATATTGAAAAAGACATTATTTCCAGGCATTTAGAATGAACTGAAGAAAATAGGAATGCCTCCTTCTTATTGCTATTATTATCTTTATTGTTATTGTTATCTTTGTTGTTATTGTCTTTATTATTGTTGTTATTATCTTTAGTTGGCTTCGAATGCATCAAAATTAGAAGGATGTTCTTAACCATTTTCAATAATTTCAAGAGCAAAGTTACAATTAGAGCAAAGAATTTCTTAAGGAGCACTAGAAATAAGTCTCTTAAATTCCTTTCTGCAGTTATGACACCATAGTCTAACATTTCTGTATGAGTACATTTCATGATCTTTTTATCTATCACTCATTTCGAATGAGTTGTAGTTATTGTTGTTTTGGTTGTTTTCAAAGTTATTCATGGAGTTGCTGTGGCTTTCAATATCCATTTTATTTTAGCTTATTTTGTAATGAGTTGTAATTGTGAGGTATTTTTATTGTAGTATTTGACTTTTATATTTTTTTTGTAATTAATTAATAATAATTTTTTTGAGCCAATCCTGATCAAGTTTTTAAGGTTAATTAGGGTATTATAGATATATTGGATATAGATTCCTTATTCTAGATAGTGAAAATAAAAGTTTATTATTATTCATAGAATTTTTCTAATTAAATGCAAAGGCAAATAATCTTTTAATTTAGAATTCTTCCAATTTTCCAAATTTAATAATGAATAATTAAAAGAAGATTTCTCAAAGAATTATCATTATTACTAAATTACAATCAATTTCATAGATTTTACTCGATTTGTAAATTTTATCTCATCTAATCTATTTTACTCACTTAAAAAGACTTTATTAAAAATTATTTTATTGAATTTTCTATTTAACAAAATAAAAAAATAAAAATATATCCTATTTATTTACATAAATCTTAAATTATTTTAACCAAATTTAAATAAAATATTTTTTAATCCAGCCTTTTATTTTCGATCAATCATTCTATAGTTTTTACATGAATGCGTAAAGAAATAGAAAGAATTTTACTAAGAAATAGATGCAAATCAAGCATTATTTCATTTGATTTTCTCCCTTCATTTAATTTTGAATAATTACACTTTATAATTAATTTAGGTGGAAAAAATTTGTCTTATTTAGGCAATTATTTATTTAGACTAGATAGTAAAACAATCTATCTTCAAATAAGTAATTATTCAAAGATGTCATTTTTCTCAAAATAAGTTATCATACTTAATAATTTAAACACAATAAATGCTAAAATTGTTTTAAATAGCAATATATTTAGCAATAGAATAAATTTATCCTCAAAAAAATTAGTATTCCTAAAACTATTTATTGTATGAATTAACAATTATTAAATAGTACTTGAAAATCAGATGGAAATGTAAATATTTGTAAATAAGTTATTTAAAAGGCAAAAATATCATCAAAAATAATCAAGAAAATGCTACAAAAGCCTGAAGGCAAAATTTCTATGAATAAAGGGATTTCTATTACATTCAGTATATATAAGTAGATTAAAAGAATGCAGGTTATAAATGTAATATCTTGAAATAAATAGAAAGACATTTACAAATAACATATCCTATTCGCCTATTCGCGAAATAAAATGTTTTTTTAGAATTAAAAAACACTTAGATTTTAGAAAGAAAAAAGAAATTATATTAATTTTGAAATCTGCTATTCATTTTTTAATTTAATACCAAAAAAATAGTTTTTCAAAATAAAGTAATTCAAAAATAAAATATTTTTATGTTTTATTATATTTCTTTAAAACTATACTTTTTATGTCTAAAATAGAATATTTTCTCTTTGATTCAAGTAAGTTTTTCTAAAATCAAGCTTTTACAATTAAAAGTCTAGATAATTAATTTAATCTCTACAAATTTTTTTGTTGAAATTTTATAGATGAGAAAAAAATTTATTCCAAAATATGAATAAAATTAAAGAGATATAAGCATAATTATTCGATTTTTAATTAAACAGATTAAAATATGTTTATTTATCTATTTATTGAAATTATTATTTGAGAGGTTTAGTTTTTTAAAAGAATTTGTTACATAAATACAAAAAATATATATATTTTACATAATTTTAGATAAAATAGTTTTAAATTTGTTAAATTTTTTAATATTATTCACTAAATAAAATTATTTTCAGACAGGATTTAAGCAGGATGGACAAGAGTTGTTAAAAGGCACATTTACCCATTAAGAAAAGCACATAGAGTGGAATAAATGTTTGCATTTCAAGCGATAAATATACTATCCTAAACCGAATCTATATTCACATATAAGACAAGATTATTAATTCTTTATAAAAGAATCTATCTCTCTTTAGCTTATTTTTATTAAATTCTCTCTTAAAGCTGCAGTACTAGTTTATATATGATAGAATACTCTGATATTAGAGATAGTATAATGTTTACTTAATACTTTTTTCATATGTTCTTAAATTTTAAAAGTTATTACAGAAATAAGTGCGTTAAGCATAGAAGCTCCTAAGGCTAATACCAATTATATTCTTTTACTTTCTACATTAGATATATCAGAATACCAGTATAATATTGAATAATCATTTACTTTTTGTAAGATAGCAAATATTAAAGATAGAATATTTATAATCAAGACAGTTATGAGCAGTGTTTAGTAAATAAGCAAGCTTATTAGCATCAAATTAATATATTTTGACTAGTTAAACTTTTTGTAAAAGTAGAAATAGGTAATAATGATTGCAATTAGAGTTAAAGATGGAAAAGCAAATAAAAAAGCAAAAATGCTATTAGTGATAATCTAAACTGTTATCAATACACCTATAATAATAAGAAAAGTTACACTAAACAAAATCTGCTTAAACATTAAAATTATTTTTAACAATATATTATTCCCTTCTCTACTTCCACTAAAAAAATATTGCCTGTCTATCACTATTATTATCAGAATTATACTGTTTACTTATTATCTTTACTTTCTTGTAATCAACTCAATAATTGTTAAGATTTTGAATTTATGATATAAAATCTGCGCCCAAATATTTTGTTTATTTTTCATTTTAAAATAGATATTAAAATAATTTTTAATTTCCTTCTTTCCTTCCAGTAGTTTAAAATCATCCATTTAAATTGAAAATGGGGTAGACATAAAATTGGGGAAAAAAAATCATTAAGAAATCAAAAAACTAGAAATATTCTTTCCTAGAATAATTAGTCTAATAAAGCATAATATTTCAAATTAAAAGTATTCAAATAATCAAACCTTAAAGATATTTATCTAATATTCTGTTAGATATTTTACATTTTTATATAAAAACTAAAGTAGCTTTCTATTCCTTAAAAACTTTAAGAATTTTGAGATAATATGTTAAATATTTCTTCTAAATAAAATATTTTAAAAGTGGTGAAAAAAAGAAATTTGACTTGGTTAAAAAAATTGTAAATTAATGATTACTTTTTGTGTTTAGTTTCTTTCATAAATACTATTATCTATCATACGTAATAGATATAAATATTTTTTAAATAAAAAAATAAATGGTAAAATGGTTTTGGAAGAAATTATTTCAAAATTATTTCTACAGATTCCACTCATTTAAGCTAAAATAAATATTAGTATGGGCTATACTTTTTTTGTAATATCCATTATTTCAAAAGTATAAAAAAAAGATTTTCATAATTGAATAAATTGATTCAAAAAAATAAACAAAATATTATTTTTAATAAATGTAAGCAATTAAACGAATAAATATTTTGAATACTATTTATTTTAATATATTTTTAAAAGATGATTTTTGTTAGTAGAAGTAAGTAAGTAACATTTTTTTACTTGTGGATTTGAGTTTATGGTGAGATAGAGCTTTTGATTAAACTTAATATAATTTTCAGAAAGAGCCATTAATAGTTATTAATTTATTCTAATGATTGTATCTATCTTAGCTTCATCTTTCAAATATCTTTTTAAATAAATTAAAAAGTATATTTTTAATAAATAATAAGTTTAGAACATACAAAAAACATTAGATTAAAATTATAAGATGAACACAAAATCAAGCCAAGGATAAATAGAATTCATTCGTGATGGATTTAAAAATAACATTAGGGGTGATGGTAGAAAGAATGACTAGAGTAGAGAGTATTTAATTTAAACAGGATAGCTTAAGCAAGCAAATGGATCAAGTTTTATTAGCTTAAATGACAATAGTGTTAATATTTATACAGGAATAAAGGTAGAAATAGGCGAAACCAATAATGATGAAGGAAAAATTATCTTAAAAATAGAATCTGCTTAAAGAACTGAGTAAACTAGAGATTAAGAGAACCATATCAATAGCGATAAAAATACTTTGATTTACTTAGAATCCCTTTTAAACAAATATTTGATTTAGAACATTAATAAAAAATCACTTTGCATAGTTGAAAAGAAAAAATGTTGGATTTTAAATATTGATATTTTTATTTTGGAAGCTGTAGAAATTGCTTATTTAAATTTGATAGCTGCTGGTATTAATGCTGCTCTTGAAGATTTAATCCTCCCAAAGATATCAATTGCTCATAATAATTTAACGAATGAAGACGAAATTACTTTAATTGAGGAATAGTTTTAATCTTTTTCAATTTCAAAAGACTTTAAAATGCCTAAAATCATGCTAATTGGATAAATTGATAGAATTTTAGTAGGAGATCTTACTGTAGAAGAGTATTATTCTGTTGAAAATAAATACATTGTTGTTGTTGATATCTATGAAAACAAAATTATTTCCATTAAAAAAACTGGATCAGGTTTCTTACCTCCTGAAGATTATGTTAAGATTGTATAATTTGCTCTTTCTTCTGCATTAAAAAAGTGAAGTTGACTAAAAATAAACTAATAAATATTTTCTTGTGTAATTTGATCTAATAAAATCTTATATTTTAAGCTTTTTAAATTAAAATCCAATCAAAAAAATCATTTTTTTTGTTATTCCTTTTTTTTTTTAATTTTCAACAAAATATTTTTACAGATATCAAAAAAATAAACAATTTTAATTATGTTTAAAGTTTATATTTGTAAAATAAAATAAAAAGATTGTGAATGTAGATTTATTTTTTTACTTTATTAGTTCTTTTGAAGTTAAATTTATAATCAAAAATCTAATTCTTCAATTGTTTTTAAATTTTTAAAATATTAACATCTAAAAAAAGACTTTAAAGTAAATAATTATCCTTAAAAAAATGTTCAAAATAAAATTTGATTATAATAAATTAATAATGTTAGACTTACTTGTCTTAGAGAATTCCATCAAAAAATAAATCATTTGTGGTAAAATTCCAAACTTTTACTTTAAAAAAATTATTTTTGAAAACACTTTTCTGATTTAATTAAATACAAAAAATAAAATTTGATATTAATTCTATTCTTGTTATCAAAAAAAATAAAAAAAATATTTGTGAGAAATATTTTATTTATTTTTGAAAACACTAAAAAGTTTTTTTATATAGATTTAACAATGTTAAAAAATAAAACGCAGAGATAATTACTTTGATTAAATATAAAAATTTATTTAAAATTTAATCTATTGCTATTATATTGCTTTTAGATTTTTTTTATTTTTTCTGATAGGATATTTAATATTGTATTTAGTTATAAAAAATGATGATTTATTTATTTTATATAGGGGCCAAAATTTTCTCCTATTATAGAATAAGGAGTGTTTTTGATATTTTTAATGCAAAGTCAGCATGAATTAATCAAACTCTTTAAAAATTGAATATTTATTTCATTTTAATTTTATTCATTTTTACTTTAAGCTATTTCAAGTGCCTTCTAGAAGTATTGTTTGGCCTTCTTTTGGTCATCCTAGATGGATATCATACCCAAATTCATTAAAGCATTTATGTTATCTTTTTGATTGCTCAATATTTTATTTAATATGTCTTTTGCAGTATCTTGCCTTTTAATTCTTATATATTACTCTGCTATTACATTTAGATTCTCACTCGTATTGAGAGATTAGCATGATTTGATCGGAAGTTAATCTAAAAATTATGATAACAGTTTAATTTGCTCAGACTCATAAAGGATATTTCCTGCACAAATGATGTATTCAGGTTTTATTTATAGGTTGTATGAGATGGCATTTGTGATGCATAAATTAATTTTATCAAAAGCTTGTTGATAATTCTAGGTCATCAGTAAGTAGTTAGCAGCTGTATATAAAGCTTCTGAGTCTTCTTTAAGATATTATATAGAGATAAAGTATGATTTTTCAAATAAACCATTTTTCCATAAAAGGTCATTTTGTCTTTGTAAAGCACTCTTTATAGTATTATCCAATACAGCGTTTTGTTATTTATCTGTGTATAGTTTAAGCAAAGTGGTATTAAGGTATAGAGCTTACTACCAATCTAAATTAGAAATAGCTTATTTTAAGTTGGAATTCAAAGAATTTTCATCAACCAAAGTCTAATACTAAGGCTTAGAAATATTTTATTATTAATTTTACATCAATTTCTCATATTACTCTAGAGCTTTTTAAGCTTGTTCTTAATCTAATTGTTTTATTTGTAAAGGGAAGTCTTATTGTTGCAATAATTTGGGAGCACCAGAAACAGCTTACTACTATTAAGTAAATGCAGCTGATTAAGTAGAGTAGGGATTTGTATTATCTGGTTTGCCTTCAGCTTCTTTTTGCTTTGATTGTTGTTAATTATCAGTATTTATTTAAGCAGTTTATTGAACTGTTTATTTTAGATCTTACTTTTACTTGTTTCCTTTTTTTTCTAAAGCCTTGGATTACTTGTGATGAGTTTATTATTGATTTTCCTTATTCAAATAGAGGTGAATATTTTTGGATACTGATGCTTAGTTGATGCTTTTAGCTTACACTCCTTCATCAATATCATCGATATTACATTCTTCATGTTCAAACAATTAATTTTAATTCATCTTTTTTGTTATGTCAGTATTCTGGGTTTTTTAAGCACTGCCTTATTGGATTTAATCACTATTCTTCTATTAACTATTTTAAATTTCTTCATATTTTTTTTTAGTGTCGCTTTAACTAACTACTTTGATCACTTCTGTTGTGCTCTTCTTTTCGGCATTTTCATTTTCTTTATTCTATTAAATCTAAATGTGATGATCATCTTATTTTTGTTTGAAATTTTTATCATCGTTTTGTGAAATTTATTAAACATCATTTTATTAAAAAATAGACTTGTTTTCGTTTTTATTATCAGCTGTAAATTTAGTCAAATTATCTTAATTATTCTACTTATTGTCATTATGCTCATTCTAGTTTTTATTGATTTTATCATTTGATTTCTAAACATCTTATTGATCTTTACTTTTAGCCTATTTGGTAGTTATGCAGCCCATATCTATATTACAATTATCTTTTAATCTAAAATCAATCAATTAATTTTTTATTACCAAAGTATCGATTTTTTCTATATCTATGTGTAAATCAAACGAGTATCTTTTTTACCAACTATTTATTGCATTCCTTTGTTATCATTCTTCAAATCTCAAATCAAAGTATTATTTTTTTATCTGTTCTTCATATTGATTTTAGAAATAGAAAATTTAATATCAAGATTCTGACCAAAATTTACTGATTTCCAATTAAAAAATATTCTTTGATAAAATAATTTATTATTTTTTAATTAAAATTTTGAATCAGTTTGATCAATTAAATAAATCAAATCATTTCGATCATACTTTATAAAAATAGAATTTATTTAGAAAATTTGCTAAAAAGCATAAATCAAGTTATTCGTTATTAATAAATGTTATGTACTTTGTCAGTCTGATATTATAAAGAATTCAAAATAAAAATTTGTAACAAATAGTTGATCAAAGTTTATTTTTTTTTTTGAATATTAATTTGATAACTAAATTAATGATTATTAATTAAATTTTGATCTTCTACTTTCAAAAATGAATTAAAACAATCAAAAAATTGTTTATGTAGAGTAAAAGGGATATAAGGACATTTGGAACATATTACTCTTTTGCTTGGTATCAGCTGAGTTAGCTTTAGGCATAGTTGAATATAAAGATGATTTTATAGATTTAATGTAGCATTACCAAAGCTAATCGTACATAGCTTATAAGTTGATCTTCTGCGTAGTAGTAATTCTGGTTTCTATTGTGTATTTCTTTAGAACACATCAAAATTTAGTGCTATTAAATATACTCATTTACATTATCATAATTGATACTTCATTAAGATTTATAGCTCAAGCTAAATTGCAGGCAAAGGAGTGGAATCCTTAGGAGATAAAAGATATCTTTTCTCTCATATTGTTTATAAATTAATTCATATTTCCAATAATTTTGCTATTTTTTTCTATGAGAAGAAAAGAAGACATTAGAGGAATAGTAAAATAAGTAATATAAATTCCAGAAGTATAGTAATGTATAAAGGAAAAATAAGAATAAAAGTTAGATCATAAACTCTTTTTTATGAGCTGAAAAAAATTTGTATTAGATATTTTATGTTTTTTTAGTTAATAATTTTAAATAGATTTATTTATTGCTGATTTATTTACTTTTCAATTATTGTTTCATCAATCGCTCAATAATGCGAAATGAATTCATATGAAAAAAAATTGCATTTAATCATTCTTTTCAAAATGAAATCAGTATTTTCTCAAAGATTTAAAATTCTTAGAAGAATTCAGGTAGAAATTTGTTAACATTTATAATGCATCTTTTAATTAGAAATAATTTAATTTGTTTTCTGCCTAATTTGATAATTAACGAATCTCATAAAATCCTAGTTATTACTGAAAAAAAAAAAACTTTCAAAACAATAACAAAAATAGAGCGAAACTAAGTAATAAAAATACAAAGAAAAACATATCAAGCATTTATTCTTTACAATTTTAGACTAAAATATTCTTTTTGAATGATTCTCAATCGCAACTTAGGAGTTTAGGACTTAAATAGTCCTAAGGATATTGATTTAGGATTTTAGGGTAAGTTTTAAACTCAATCCATTTATGGAACATAATAAACATTGAATAGATAATCAACAATGCCTAAAAAGATGACATAATTTGGCTTAGAGAATTAATATTAAAATGAAAATATTCCTCCTGATGATTTAAGTTAGGAGAAACCAGTCAAGCTGATACCTCATTCACCCTTATTAACTTCGCCAAGGCCATTTTAGGAATTGCATTAAAATATAATGTTTAATAATTAATACAATGGATAAAACTAAACAACTAAAGGTAGCTTAAGCTATTAAAACTAGGATTAAATTCATCACGCAAGTGTGTATTAAGCAAACAATATAGAAAACAGTGATAAAACCTACTAAAACTAGAGGCTATTTTCTTATGAGTGCATTGATAATGATATGTTTTAATCTTAGAATAGGATATTAACTCCTAATAATTTCAGTTAGGAAAATAATAAATTTTAGCAATACTTTCGATCGATGGAGTAAAGCAATAACCAAAAAGACAACAGCAATAGAAATAGCCAGAAAAAAGTAGGGGCAAATATGATCCATAACAATGATATTGTCATACAAGAATAGGAAAATCCAGAACTTTTTTCATACCGAAATGATAGTAACCAGGAAGAATAAAAAATTCTAAATGCAAGACTCACAAATAGCATGGTTCAAAAAAATGGAAATCAAGCATCCGCTTCTTAGGAAATAAATATTTCAAATAATCAAAAAGAAAATGCTGCAAATATTGAAAGATCTTAATCGTCTCTACATACAAAGAAAGTAAATAACTATGAAAATTAATACTTTAACATAGTTATAACTAAATATAATATATGTATATCTATTCTCGTAGCCTTCTTAAATACATTTACGTTTGCCATGTTTTGGGCTTTGTTCTTCTTTGAATTCCAATCAGCTAGACATCTCACGGGTATTAAATAAAGTAACGATTTTTTGTTCATTGTAAGTAGCATGGAGCATACAGACTACTAGGACTTTTTTATCTATTATAGGTAAATTATAGACACACTTGAATATATTTTCATTTTGATCTCAATCTTTGCTAATCCTAGGAAATGCTTAGAAATATGTAAGCTATTTTTTTTCTATGTGAATTTTGTTTTGACAGTATTTTGCTTTGCAAGAATGGAAAAACTGCTCTATTATAGTAACGTTTTAGATCTAAAATCAGCTATTGAAAAATATAGTTAATGTTAAATGTCAAATGAATAATAATTTAAAGATTCTTTTTCTGATTACTATACAATTTTGAAAATTTACATTTATGCTATACCAGTCTCAGTTGTTCTCTAATTGATTTGTTTTGTTTATTACCAACCAAATTAAGAGCATTTACTGAATCAATAACTTTAGTAAATCATAAAATAATAAAAAGATAAAAAATCCCAAAACCAACTAATAAACAACACAAATTAACAGGATAATAAAGAAGGTTAAATTAATTAGAAAGATGTAAATGCTTAACCATTTATTCTTCCAAGTATGCTAAACCACACAGTTTAGGTTAAAAATGGAAATATTGAACTTAATATATCACCTACTTTTCAAGAAAAAGGCATTTCTGATTAAAATCAAATAGTAGAATGAATGATATTTCTTATGAAATTTTGTTTGAGTTCCATTAAAAATAATAATTTCTTTAATCAATAAAATTAATAATTAAAATAGCTTTAATACTTTTTAAATTGCAAATATTTGCAAATCACTATCACTAATTTGTAAAAATTTTGTATTTAAAGAATTTTATAAATAATCTATGATTAAATAAAAATATGTGAAATTTATTTTAATCCCACCTTTCAAAAATTAATTTATTTAATATCGATTTTATTTTTTATATTCTAATCAATTAAGAGGGAAATTTCAAAGAATTTATCTTTATAACAAATTTCTATGATATTGTATTAGTTACTTTTAATTAAAATGGGGGAGAATTTAATTTAATTGAAAGAGAAATTCAAATTTAGATTTTTGTAAAATTTAAAGAAAAAATTTAATTAGCAAATTAACTTTATTGTAAGGAGCTGTTTTTACCATAATTCATTTGAAAGCCCATTCCAAAATCTTATGATTTCTCTCTTTAATTTTTATTTTTTATTTCATTTTTAGAGATATTTTTTCACTAAACCCCAATGGGGTTTACCTTGCTAGTGGAATAATTGCTTCCAAGTGTAAAACTTGTTCTATCGATTATGGTATTGACGAAAATGGTGCCTGCTAAACTAAAATCGCTACTGTAACCTTATTAGTGGAACTACTGCTACCAAATGTAAAACCTGTTCTACTGCTTTGGTTTTGATGAAAACGGTGCCTGCTAAACTAAAATCGCTAACTGTGATATTATTAATGGAACAACTGCCACTATGTGCAAAGTTTGTAAGACTACTTATAGTCTTAAAGCTTCTGATGGTTTGTGCTTTTAATGTACTGTTACTAGTAATTGTGCCTCTTGTGATGGTGCTGCTTCCAATGTTTGCCTTACTTGTGAATCAGGAATCCCTGATACTTCTTCTAAAATATGCACAACAAACTCTTTTATCTTGGTTGCTTCTTCTTTACTCATTATTTTTGCTCTTCTCTTCTGAGCAATACTACCTTAAATTAATTTACTTTATGATATTTTGTAATTCAACAATTTAAAAATATTATTTTGTTTGTGTTTGTAATAACCTCTATACTCATTTTGTTTTTAGATTCATTAGTCTATTTCCTAATATCTTAATCTAGTATATTTGATCGATCACCATATTTTTTAAATTATTAATTGCTTTTTTTTGTTTGACGTTATGGTCTACAATTGAAAAAATATAAAATAAGTGGTTTAATTTCTAAGTTTTTTTTTCTAAATTCTTGTATTTTTAGAACTATTAAAGCAGAAAAAGTTTTCTTTATTAGTAAGATAACTCAAATTCAGGCAAAAAAGGACCTATTTTAAATTTTAGTTAAGAACTTCATAATACTAAGTCAATATCTTCTTGCAATTTTAATTTAACAATTTCAGTAACAAAATTCAAAGAAGATATTTAATTAAAATGTCTCTAAAAATATCAAGAAATTTTAAGATAGATTGGAAAAGAGCTTTCTTAATAGCAAAGAAGATGAAAAAAAATTCTTAGAAGTGAAACAGTTATTTAATTTATTTTCATTTTAAAAATGATTAACTTTGATTATTTGGATAATATATGGCAGAATTCTATGTTTAGCGCAATTGGAAAACATCAGAAAAATGTCAGACCTATTTTAACAGATTTTCATATTACTTAATAAAATCCATTTTCACCCCCAACATTTTCTAAATTAGAATTTTAAAAAATTAAATTT